>CP125974.1:35277489-35437952 GCA_030063025.1 Avena longiglumis
GAGACGATGCGAGTGGAGCGTGGTGTGGGTTATACCGATCATCGGTTGCGGGAGCGTAACCGCTTTGAAGGTGTCGGTGAAGGATGTTGATGGGTGCCGCCGTCCATCAGTGTCTTGAGGCAGTGGTCGCCAACCTTGACGACCACCAGGTGACTAAATCCACAGGTACTTTCTCAAATCGTGGCGGTGGTCTTCTGACTCCAGTGATCATTTATTCCGACCCAGTTGAGGCGGGGGCGTCTATTTAGACCACCCAGCGTTGTGGCGGCGGCGGCGATAATATCTTCTCGGCAACCGGCGACATGAAGGTGTGGGCGAGCGACGCTGCCGAATTTTTCCGCCATTATGCGGGTCGTTATGTGAAGTGTCACTCCAGCGTCACAGGTACCTTCTTGATTTCAGTGGCGATGGCGGTGAGTATGCGTGGGCTTTCCTTCCCTATTGTAAACGCACATGGTTTGGTTAAGAGGGCCCGCGAGATCGAACAGCAAAGCATTCTTATGAATTCTGCGCCATCAGCGTCGTTGCCTCGCCAGTGCTGCAAATCGCGTTATGCATGCGGCGTTGGCGGCAGAAATCCCCGGTCGCCCCGTCGTTTGGCGCTTACCCCGTTAAGTGGCGAGTGCCGCTTCTCATCATTGATTCCGGTTGGCGTCATGCCGTCGTTACTGCGCCCGTCTTGGCGTTGCCCTCTGACTTCGTCGTTGATTTCTTGGTTGAGGTCCTCCTCGGCGTTACCCGTTTAAGCGATCTCGAGGAAGTCGGGGATGTTAATCCAGTGTGCGGGGCGTGTAATAAGCTTGAGCTTGGCGACTAGAGGCTCGTAGCGTACGAGTCTTGAAGCTTAATGAATCGCGGTGTCGGTGGATGCCGACCGCGTTATGCAGAGCTCTTGCCACCGTTGAATTGATTCGCGGATCGACTCGCGAGGTCCACTGAACGCATCGCTCATTCCAGGTCCTGCCGATGGTGAGTAGTGGCCAGTGGTGTGAGCATTTTCGAAGTGCACAGCCAAGGCGTCTCGCATTTCCTCCAGGGAGTCGTCTTGTCACAGGGGGCGTGTTGATCCAGCTACGCCTTGCCGTCCCTCCATCATCGATTAGGAGGTGCTTGAATGCGGTAATGTAAGTCCCAGTGTAACCAGCGATCCCCATTGCCATGAGGTATGTCCGAAACCCGGTGCCCGAAGTGCGTCTAAGTCGATATTTTCTATCTCCTTTGGCGCCTTGAAGTTTTGGCGGGTGCACTTTTCGCCCTCGGATCATTGAATCGAAGCACTTGAAGCCCCTAGTCATTGGCGACCCCCATGAGGCGCTCGCCATCGCGGCGGTTAGTTAGAATTGGTGTCACCGCCAAATCGTCGGGCTGGCGTGCTGTATGTATTTTAGTTGTTGATGATGTGAGGTCACCGAGCGTCGATGGGTTCTCCGATTGGCGGCGGCGAAGTTGTTATGCGACCGGCTTCCAGAATGCGTTAATTGGAGAGTGCCAGCGTTAGCGGCAGATGGGCGTTAGGCTGCGGTGGATTTACGGTGGCGAACGAGGCTGAGGTGTTTGCCCATGACTGGCTAGCGGCAGGCCTCTGCACTTCGAAAGGCCAGCAGTATACTCGCCATGCCAGTCGGCGCCCGCTCTTGCTGCTCTACGGCCTTTGCAGCGGGGCCTTCAGCGTCTTTGGTTGTAAAGCGCCCGTCGCGGTGGTGATGATACTGTCAATTTCTGCCTTTCGACTTCCGCGAGGTTGTCCGGCCGGGGTGGAAAGCGATGGGAGGCTATTGGCGTCTCGCTCCCGTGAGAGCGACTATCCGTGGCTGGTCACAGGAGAATGCGGTTGGGTGGTGGTGAGGCACCCAGCCATCGCGTCGATCTGGCGGTGGTGAGTGCTTCCTCCGGTGGCCAGCGTTCTCGCGAATGCATCGCGCTTTCGGCTATCTTGAGCGGCAGTGCGTTTTAAATGCGTCAGTTGGTGGCGCCTGACGGTGGGGAATTCAAGCGTGACCTGATCCGGCTGGCGGCAGTGGTAGCGTAGCAGTTCTTGGCGATAAGCACTTTTCGAGGCGAGTACCGGCGCTTCGGCCTGCTCTCTTCACGTCTTGCCTCCACTTCCAATTTGGTAGGAGTTCCTCGACCTCCGTTGCCATTAAGCGTTAGGAGAGATTAAGTGGAGAAAGGATCCTCCGGCGGATCGGCTGGCTGAGTAGCCACTTATAGGTCGCAGCATGGCGGCCCAGGTTCCCGTCGTGGAGGTTGGCGAAGTTTTCCGACCCCAGTCGAATCGAAGATCCAGGGATGGAAGGGTCTCGAAATCTCCAGCGTTGGAACACAGGCGATGGAGCCAGCAGGGCCAGGCCGGCAGTGATGGATCGGCGAATGGCGAAATTACGCCCAGTCGGCGTCGTCGGTGAGCCGCTTCTTACTGCTGACGGCGAGTTCCGGCCACGTTCTTTGTGGGCGAGTTGTACTTTCGGGCGAAGCGGTGGATAAATGCGGACTGTGTAACACCTCGAATCGGACCTATGCAAGTTCGAGTTGATTGCCAAACCGCGCATAAAGCGATTCAAAGGTGCCCACAGAAGCACTTTTCGAAATGCGGGTGGAAAGCGAAGTAATAACATTTTGCATGATCCTCGATGGGACCCCAGAGCAGATATATATAAGCGACTCCGCATGAGTCAAGAATCTGAGATATAATATTCAAAGATCCAAATCACCTTGAAAATGATAGGCGTCGAGCTACGGACAAGATGCAAATAGGGCTAGAGCCCTGAAGAATAACCAATAGGCGTCCATAACACCTGCCCGGGCCAAGCGGAAGGTAACCACGCTAACGGCGTCGATCTCAAAACACCTGCTTAACAAAGGGGTGCCCGACAAAAGGCAAAAGCAGAAAACAAAGAAGGAAGCGTCGATTACCTGAGGCGATGCATCGGCGAGAGCTAGAATTGGCGGTCCTCGCCTACATAGGTATAGTGGATTTGAGCGGCAGCGGCAGATGCACAATAAACGACCTATAGAGACTCGATGCAACATCGATTATCGAAGGAGAGGTAAGAATGACCTATACGGATCAACTTTAAACTAACACCAAACAAACCCATCTGGCGTTTCCCCCGAGACCAATCGAGGAAGTCAACGAACTCACACGGTTGGTAGTTTGATTTAATTAGTTATAGTTGCGGCACTTTACTAGTCGGTTTGAATAGTAATCTCCCACGATAAAATAAGCGGTGGGCCCCTTTTAGTTAATCATTCCGTTTAGTTGTAACTCTTACTAATGAATCTGAGATGGCATGAGATAAACCCAAAAACCCAGTGGTTGTTGGTACTTTTATTCAGCCATTTTAGATTTGTGGTTGCAATACTTACTAATCGAGATACAATTATGCATGGCGACAACCAAACAAACATTGTAGGGCAAATTAATTAGCCATTCCATTATAGTGAAGTTGATTACTAGTCATTATAAAGTCAAATTTATAGCGATAAACTTTAGTTATGCTTGTCTATGATCGAATCATGCTCCAAGTCGTCCATATCATGGACACGGCTTTGAAAGTTTTTTACCGGCGGGGTGCACCAATAGCATACACGCTCGTCAACCCTGGAAAAACCAAATCAAAACCAGGAGGCTTTCACGGTACGAACAATCACGAGTTCAAAAATATTTGAGGGGCCACCCTTTGAGTAGAATCCACTTAGCGGGTAAACGAAGCTCAGGGCGGCCTCAGGTCTGCGTCAATGGTACGGCCAATTGGGAACTAAGCAGGGCTTATCGACACCGCGTAAACACTCCGCTTCCATAAAGCGATATGCGATTACCTCGCTGTCGTAAATAAAGCAATAAAACATGGCATAAACCTGCAGGATCGTAATAAAACCTCAAACTAGTTTGTGGCCCCAAGAAATAAGAATGAATCAAGCTACTGCAGCAGGGGTCCCATATACCTCCCGGATGTGGATAAGCGGCCAAAATCAAGAGCAAGGTATCAAGTACTCGGGGTCTTCACGGGACACAAGTGGGCGTTGGAAACCAAATATTATCTATCACTTACGATGCCTCTCTGCTTATTCAATTTTAGTTGTTATGAAAGTAAAGTGAACAATAAGTAAAACTAGAATTCATCTCCAACATCGGCATGCGGCAATACGCCGACAAGCTGTGGCATGGCGACACACATCAAACGCTTGAGCAAGCAACTACGGCCTTGAGTCCAACTATCTACCAAACAACGGGTAATAGGGTGTGTCCAAGGCAATATAAAATTGCGAGGATATATAAGATACGGAAACTAGAGCATCGCAACAGGATAGCAATAGTTCAACGGAGAGGAATAAAGACTATAAAAGTAAGATAGGTGGAAAGAGGAGGATACTTTGAAAACATTGTCGAAGGTTCAATAGAAGATCTAAGAAGTGACTCATCAACCTCAACGGTCCAATCATGAAGAAGCCAAAAACACTAGAAGAAACACGGATCGCTATTTAATAAAAGCAGCGGAAGATCGGCGCATGATGCATGTATGATGAATGACATGGCAAGGTCTGCGATGCAATTAGGTCAATTTCTAAAGCGAGCCAAGGTCAAACAGTCAGATTAGTTAAATGGTTCAAGTTATTTGAACCCCTTAATTCAAATGTTGTTTAACAATGAAAGATTATAGTATGGATTCGCTACTCAAGTTTAAATGAGGCCAATATAAGGCTAGATTTGCCGCATGGGCCCCATGTTTAATTAGGTGAATCCGGCATAAGGCCCCAAACCGATGATAAGATGCATGCATGAACCATTCTTATGTCGACAAGTTGTTATTATATTATAAGATAGGGTTTCGGAGGGTTCACACATTGAGGTCTAAGCGA
The DNA here is from genome assembly GCA_030063025.1 of Avena longiglumis. Taxonomy (NCBI): domain Eukaryota; kingdom Viridiplantae; phylum Streptophyta; class Magnoliopsida; order Poales; family Poaceae; genus Avena; species Avena longiglumis. The sequence continues at coordinate 35,282,350 of CP125974.1, forward strand.
TCTTAGAAATTCAGGGGTTTCGAGGTTCGGCGGTCACAGGTCCAGGGATTTGCCGAGGTTAGGATCTGGGGTTAAATCTGGGATCGTTCTCGCCTCCCGAGTCGTGCTCGGATATCGGGTAGAGTCTTGGCGCATCCGGGTGCGGGACTTAGGGTCATGTCCCAGCCAGTCCAGGCGTTCGAGGGAAGTTCTACCGGTGTCCGGGTGAAGCACTCGGCGTTCTATGGTTCCACGTCGGACCTGTACAGCTTCGATGAAGAACTTGGTGTGTCTCCATGCCATCGGGGTTCTGGCTTGATGCGCGAGGCGTCGATCTTCGGACCTCGATGTAATAAAGGGAAGCGAGAACAGATCAATTAACCGAGCGCGAATCTTGTAGCATGTATGGTCATCGAATTAAAGAGGCGACTCTCGTGACGGATGGTCGGTCCCATGGGCGTACTTGGCGTCTAAGAAGATCTTAGCCGATCGAGTCATAGCCTTCCGGGTTCCATGCGTGGGAGGCCTTGGTGGTTCAAACTTCCTTTGTCGTCTGCATTAGAGGTCTTGAATGGTTCCGGCACCGATGGCCTTGGCGTGTCCTCGTATACCGTTCTGTCCATCTTGTTACCTTGTCCGTTGATGTTTCCGAAGGTCTTGTTTTCAGCGTGTCCGGAGGGAAGAAGCGGCAACCGTAAAAGGAGATGCAGGGTGTGGAGCTGCGTGCGGTAGCATCGAGCCCAGGAGCCAGACGCCCCAGGTGGGGTGGGGCCTCCGTGGCGGCGAGAGGAGAACACGTAGGGAGCTAGGTACGGCGAGAAGAGGTCAGACTGGCCGCAACCCACGTCCAGGGAAGGCGGAGGCAGCGAGGCAGCCGTGGTACGCGGTGAGCTGCTCAGCGAAGTCTGAGGCAAGGGGTCTGCATGTGCCAGCGGGCAGCGGGCTGGCATGACGGAGGTGCTATGGTAGACGAACTTCATGGCCTTGTGCAGTGACATGAGGCGGGAATGTGTGAAACGTATTTCTGAGCGAGGTCGCCAGGGCCAACGACACTCGGATTCAGAAGCGGGATCTGTGAAGGAGTCGGGCCCAGGCGAGAACCTGTGTGGCGTAAACATGTGATTAGCGAGAAGACGACAATGGTATGGAGCTTCCTTGGAGGAAAGCGAAGAGCAGGTGGCGAGAGCTCGCTTACGTTGTAATGGTAGGCTTGAAAGCCAGAAGGCAAGGTGGAATATGGGAATGGCGTGGCCAGTTAGGCCCTTGGTGATTATCTTCTTGAGGGCAGAGGGAGCTCGTCTGTGTGTGTGAGGAAGAAGGCCAGTGGGCAGCTGACTCTGGAGTGAGTGTGATGGAGGCCCTGAAGGTTGAGGGCAAGCGTGGCCTTGCAGGGGATCTCGGCGGTTAGGGACGCAGTCTGAGCAGCGTCTGGGAGGAGAGATAGAGGAAGAAGAGGAACAGGGGAGAGGGAGAGCGCAGCAGTGGGTCCAGCTGGGGTGGAGTGGGGCCATGAGGCGAGAGAGGAGGTGTGGGAGAGGCCTTGTGTGTATGTGTGCGTGGGTTGATGGGGTGGGGCCCGGAAGGTGGACCCGGTGGGTGGTTTGGGGGTTGGTGGGTTGAGTAGAGAGGAGGCTGAGGCCGTGTCAGCGCTTGGGTTGGGTGAGGGGTTAGGGAGAGGGTGAGGTGGGCGCAAGCCTATAGGGTTGAGGGTGAGGTGGCCAGGTGGGTTGGGTAGACTAGTGGGTGTGTTTAGGATTTAGAGGCGGTGGATGGACGATTTTTTATTTACTGGGGCGGTCGTTTGGGTCAATCGTGGATTCATGCCCTATTAAAATAATTTACATTTATTCTAAACAGCCGTGTAAACCAATAGCGGCCCAAACAAAATATTCGGACCGGTGTTCGGTGTTGAATAAGATAGAGCGTTTGGAAAACAAAGCGGGGTTTCAAAATAGTTTTGGCAAACAATGCATGATGATGTGGATGCAATGCACAAATTCAGCAGCGATTTTCTAGTAGTGGTTTTAAGGATGCCACAATTGACACCACTAACAAGGGATCTCGCCCTCGAGATCCGCCCTCATGGTAACCTAAGGAAGGCTTAGAAATCCTCTGTCTTCGCTTTGTGTAAATCTCTCGCGATAACCAACGAGGTTCCTTCTTCATCACAATCGGCGACACCACCATCAAAGGGTCGTTGCTCCTGATCGCCGAGAGAACACTCAAGAATAAAAGGTCGGGCGTAGAGGCATCAACAAATGAGGCCACCTAACTTCGGTAGGAAGAGGGAATCGATGCATTCGCCCACTTCAATGTACAAAAGCGAATAGAAGGGGTAGTCGGCATGGGGCCAATCCATCACGCACCCAAACTATTACTCCACCATCGGTGGAAAGCGTGCAACCATTCTCGGAATTAGGCGAAGATCTAAACAAGCGAGGTTTGGACAAGGAGGATGCAGATCAGCATCGGTCCGACTTCATTGGATGTCGTCGCACGTACGGAAACACACGGAGGCACAAACAAGGAACAAAGAATGGCACACAGCAGACGGATTCATCGAGGCGACTTGAACACCGGATGGGCGTGAACACCGTTGCTCGAAGAAGGAAGCGAAAACCTGAAGATGCAGCCGGGAACCCAACCACGAGAAATCTGGACTCAAGAAAAGATAAAGGGTGATTCAAAGCAACGTAGAGGTAAGAGGAGAGCAGCGAGGGGTAAGGAGTAAAATCGGACCTAATCGTAACTATCCAAGCGATTTTGAAAATAGTTTTGACACTCTACTTGGCCGTTAGCTAGAGTTATCCTCTGAGTGGACTTGTGATATATCATGAACCTAAGCTCGATACCACTGTAACACCTCAGTCGGACCTATGCAAGTTCATGAGGATTCACCAAACCCAAGACAGAAACGATTCAAAGGTGCCCACCAGCACTTTCGTCTGGTGGAAACGGCAAGTAATAACATTACACAACTTGTCCTCGATGGGACCCACAGCAGAGATATATATAAGCGACTCCATGAGTCAAGAATCTGAGATATAATATTCAAAGATCCAAATCACCTTGAAAATGATAGGCGTCCGACTACGGACAAGATGCAAATGGGGCTAAGAGCCACAAGAATAACCAATGGCGTCCATAACCTTGAGCCAAGCCGGAAGGGTAACCACGCTAACAGCGTCGATCTCAAACCTTAACAAAGGGGTGCGACAAAGGGCAAAAGAGAAAACAAAGAAGGAGTAAATCGATCGAGGCCCGATTGCAGCGAGGCTAGAATTCGGCGGTCCTCGCCTACATAGGTATGGTGGACTGAGCGGCAGCGGCAGCATGCAATGAACAACCTATAGAGACTCGATGCAACTGTCGATTATCAGAGAGGGGTAAGAATGACCTATACGGATCCAACCTGAAACTAACACCAAACAAACCCATCCTGGCGTTTCCCCCTCGAGACCAATCGAGGAAGTCAACCGAGGAACTCACACAGTTGGTAGTTTGATTTAATTAGTTATAGTTGCGGCACTTTACTAGTCAGGTTTAGATAATCGTCCTGATAAAATAAGCGGTGGGCCCTTTTAGTTAATCATTCCGTTTTAGTTGTAACTCTTACTAATCAGATACAGATAGCATGAGATAAACCCAAAAACCCAGCAGTTGTTGGTACTTTTATTCAGCCATTTCGTTGTAGTTGCAATACTTACTAGTCAGATACAATTGTCGCAAGCGACAACCAAACAAGCAATTGTGGGCAGTATTAATTAGCCATTCCATTATAGTGAAGCTGATTACTAGTCATTATAAAGTCAAATTTATAGCAGTAAACTTTAGTTATGCTTGTCTATGATCGAGATACTGTGCTCCAAGTCGTCCATATCCGCATGGACGGCTTTGAGAAAGTTTTACCGGCCGGGTGCACCAATAGCAACACCACGCCGATCAACCTCGGAAAACCAAATCAAAACCCAACGAGGCTTTCTTTGACGAACAATCACAGGATTCAAAAATATTTCGAGGGCCACCCTTTGAGTAGAATCATAGCGAGTAGGCAAGCTCGAGGCCTCAAGGTTCTGCGTCAATGGGTCAGAGCGACGGGAACCCCAAACGGGGCTTATGTCGACACAGCGTAAAACACTCCGCTTCCTAACAATGCGATTATGGGTACCTCGCTGATCGTAAATAAAGCAGTAAAACATGGCATAAGTACAGATCGTAAATAAAACCTCAAACTAGTTTGTGGCCCCAAGAAATAAGAATGAATCAAGCTACGGCTCGTAGGGGTCCCATATACCTCCCCGGATGTGGATAAGCGCGCAAAATCAAGGAATGGTGTATCAAGTACTCGGGTCTTACGGGACACAAGTGGTTCGAAACCAAATATTATCTATCACCAATCGGCTGCTCGCTTATTCAATTTTAGTTGTTAAACAGATAAAGTGAACAATAAGTAAAACTAGAATTCATCTCCAACATCAAGCACGGCAATACATGACAATCAGGCATATGGCGACACACATCAAGACCAGAGCAAGCAACTACGACCTTGCAAGTCCAACTATCTACCAAACAACAGTAATAGGTGTGTCCAAGGCAATATAAGGCTGCAGGATATATCGGCACGGAAACTAGAGCATCGCCAACACAGATAGCAATAGTTCAACGAGGAGGAATAAAGACTATAAAAGTAAGATAGGTGGAAAGGGAGATGCTCGCTTGAAAACATTGTCGAAGGTTCAACCGAAGATCGGTAGAAGCTCACATCAACTCAACGGTCCAATCCATGAAGAAGCAAAACACTAGAAGAAACACGGATGCTATTTAATAAAACGACAGAAGATCGGCATGATGCATGTATGATGAATGACATGGCAAGAAAGCGGCGTAATTAGGGTCAATTTAGCGTACCGGGGTCCCGACAATTAATTAAATGGTTCAAGTTGTTTAGAACCCCCGCAATTTAATGTTGTTTAACAATGAAAGATTATAGTATGGATTCGCTACTCAAGTTTAACTGAGGCCAATATAAGGCTAGATTTGCCCGCATATGGGCCCCATGTTTAATTATTAGGTGAATCGGCAAAAGGCCCCCAAACCGATGATAAGATGCATGCATGAACCATTCTTATCGACAAGTTGTTATTATATTATAAGATAGGGTTTGGGAGGGTTCATACATTGAGGGGTCTCACGATCTTGAAATTCGGGTTTGACAGGTCCAGGAGTCCGAGGTTCGGCCAGGTTCGGATCCGGGGTTCCGGATCGTTTCGGCCTCGGTCGTGCTCGGATATCGGTAGGTCTTGGCGCATCCGGTGCGGGACTTGGGGTCATGTCGACCAGTCCAGCGTTCGAGGAAGTTCTCGGTGTCGGGTGAAGCACCGGCGTTCTATGGTTCCACGTCGAGCCCGGCCCTCGATGAAGAACTTGGTGTGTCCATGTGGGGTTCTCGCTTGATCGCGGGCGTCGATCTTGGGACCTCGATGTCCGGAAGCGTAACTTGGATCGTGTCAGGCAGATCTTGTCGCGTGGTCATCGGGTCCGGGAACGGTCTCGGCGAGCAGGTCGGTCCCATGACGGCGTGCTGGCGTCTAGAAGATCTTGATCGAGTCGCCATCGCCGGGTTCCATGTCGGAGGCCTTGGTGGTTCCACTTCCTTTGTCGTGGAGGTCTTGAATGGTTCGGCACCGATGGCCTTCGCTGCGTGTCCTCGTATGTCGTTCTGTCCATCTTGTTACCCTTGTCCGTTGATGTTCCGAAGGTCTTGTTTTTCAGTGTCCGAGGAAGAAGCCGAAACGAAACGGAGATGCCCGAGGGGTGTGGAGCTGCCGCAACGCGCCAGGCCAGACAGGGTGGTGGGGTCGGGGGCCTCCGGCGGCGACGCAGAGAGGGCACGCGAGGCCGAGGCTACTGCCGGCGAGGAGGTCGGGACGGCCTTGGAACCCGTCTCCCATGAGGAAGGCAGCGCAGGCACGGCGGGCCTGTGCGGCGGCTGCTCACTGCGGGCGTGTATGGTGGCCAGCAGCGGAGGCGGGCAGCTGACGCAGCGGCCGACTGAGGGTGCCAGGGCGATCAACTTCATGGCCTTGTGTGGCCATGGCGACGGGCTGATTAAGACGCCAGCAGGCGAGGGCCGCTTGAGCGGAGGGAGCGGTATGCGCAGAAAGAAGCGGGCGGGCGAGGGCCGAGCGAGCAGGGTGTATGGAGCTGGGCGGAGGCGTGGCTAGCACCTGGGAGGGCAGGCAGTGTCACGAGCTCACGAGGCTGGCGAGGCGACCGTCGGGGCGGGCAGTGGCCCGGCAGGCGGCAGTGAGGCGGGTCAGGGCGGAGGCATGGAGGCGCATGAGGGGCGCGTCTTGCTTGTGTGGGCAAAGGCACAAGGTAGTGGGGGCGGCGGCTCTAGGTGAGTGTGGCGGCTGGCCCGGAGGGGTTGAGGGAGCAGCTATGGGTAATGGGCGGTGGGACAGCGTCTGAGGAGAGAGAGAGAAGAAGAGGAGCAGGGGAGAGAGAGGAGAGTCGGGTGGGTCCGCTGGGTCGAGTGGGGCCAGCCAGGCGGGGAGTGTCAGGGGCAGCCGTGTGTGCTTTGTGTCGTGGGTTGATGGGGTGGGGCCCAGAGGTGGACCGGCTGGGTGGTTTGGGGGGGTTGGTGGGTTGAGTAGAGAGGGAGGCTAGGCCACGTGTCAGCGCTGGGTTGGGTGAGGGTTAGGGAGAGGGTGAGGTGGCGCAAGCCCATAAGGTCAGTGAGGTGGCGTGGTGGGTTGGGTAGACTAGTGGGTGTGTTTAGGATTTAGAGGGGCAGGTGGGATGGACCGATTTTATTTCTGGGGCGGTCGTTCGGGTCAATCGGCCCGTTCGACTGCCCCTATTAAAATAATTTAAATTTTTATTTATTCTAAACGGGCCGTGTGCAAACCAATAGCGCCCAAACAAAATATTCTGGGACCGGTGTTCGTGTTTGAATAAGATGGGCGTTTGGAAAACAAACGGGTTTCAAAATAGTTTTGGCAAACAATGCATGATGATGACGATGCAATGCACAAATTCAGCGATTTTCTAGTAGTGGTTTTGCGGGATGCAACACAGCTCTCGAGAGCCGATCGTGGTGGCGACTGGCGGATGCAGCCGAGTCCTCCGGTGATGGCGTCGGTGAGGCAGCCGAGGCTGATCGTGCCGATTAGCGGGATTCGTTGTCGCGTGTGATAGCCACACGTAGCTGCTTCGGCAAGATCTGGAGCATCTCGCCGATCGCTATCATACGACGGTGGCGAATCCGTTGATGGGCAGATTGGATCTCGCGCCCTTGAACACCGGCCAGACCGCCCAGCCCCAGTGGGCGCCATGCTGTGGGAATGGCCACGGCGATGCTGTCGGCGAGTAGTAGAACAAGGGGCAAGGGTGGCTACCATACTGCGGTGCGAGATGAGGCGACACGAGTTTACCCAGTTGACCCCTGAGGGTAAAGACCTACTCCCGCTAGATTGTATTATGGATGTGTTTACAATGGCGAACTCGCGACTAGGCGGCGAGTTGCTTGGGTGTATGAGGGCGATGTGTCTACTCACCCCATAGGGAGGTTTATATAGGCTCACCTCCCTAGGGTTTACATATCTCAACCGATTTGTTGACTTGATGTCGTTTAACCTAGACCGATTGGGCCTATCTACGCTTTGGCCTTCAACTTCGATCGCTTTGATACCTTCTTGGCTTTGATCCACTCGGCGTTACCAGGCCCACTGCATGACCCTTGGGCGACCGGAAGCGTCTCATTGAGTATACCCCAGAAGGTGTATCCCCATCAGACGCCCTTGTTGCTGGGCTTCAAGATGACTACACTTCTCTTCAGAGCTTCATCACGGATCTCTCCCGTCCCTTGATTGGTCAGTGTGCATGCTTCTGCCTATAGCATATGTATTGTGTAATTTTTGGTGTATTCACTATCACCTTCTGTCCGTAGGTCGGATCATTGACAGCGCGGAGGAGGCAAATTCGTTCGATGCACGTCAACGTGTAGCCACGCTGGTCGACTCGGCCACGTTGTCGGCGACATGCATACGGGCATATCTTCAGGAGATGTCGCCCACGGAAGTAATTCCTAGCGACCTCGTCGAGGTGTGGTGATACTTGGAGAAGGCGCCATCGGTCGTTGAGTTCATGACGCGATCAGCGTTCCGACGCGGTGCGGCGACGGCGCTTAGCCTTGGGCTTGCTCACTTCCCAGAGGACTTCGACTTGGACGACGTGACGAGTGGCTACCCGTAAATCGTGGCTCGTGGAGATCTCCGAGGTCTCAAGTTTGACCACGGACCGCATGTATACTCCGAGCGCGTCTGGGCGATGGGCGACCTCCGAGCCAAAGCACCGGGACTTCAAGATCGATCACCCAACGACCCCGAGCCAAAGCACCGGGACTTCAAGATCGAGCAGCCCTTCCGTGCGGCGATGGCGGGCGAGTTGACGACGTACCTGTCGAACCCGTATACTCTCTTCATTCGCAACCGCAAGGGTGGCGGTGAGTCGTCAATGAAGCCTGCAGAATAATACATTGTGCCCTTGGGGCGTTAGTAGTAGTGCTGCCGTTGGGCATACTTTGTATTTTGTGATATTTGCGACATGCCATAATGAAATATCGTGGTATTTTGTGAATTGTTTTGTGTTTCTGGTTGAGGGTTGAACGAGTCCCCAGCGTCCCTTTTATGGGGTTTACCTAAATACATTATGTGTTTGCGGTTTTGAATGTTTTGTTATTGAGGTCGACTCGACCGAACTTGGAAAGCCAGTCGCAAGGCAACTCCCATCAGTGCTCCGTACTTCACCCTTTTCCCTTGCGCGAACGAGGTCGGTTGGCCGAGTCCCCGAGCGTGGTACTTGGTTGTTCTAGGCGCGACTCGAGGGTGGGTGAGGACTTGGCGCGTTAGGGTGGGCGCATCACTCCTGCCTGGCCCGTCGGGTCAGTCGCATGGCGAGTCCTGGGCATGCTCTCATACTTGGCGTTTTCCTAGCCGCTAGTCTTTGGCGGTCGTTAGTCCCCGAGCGTGGTACTTGGCGTTCGAGTCGCTATGTCGAGGATGCGGAGGATCATATTGTGAAGCGACGATTGTCTTGGCTCGTGAAACCCGATCTAAGCGACTCAATGGGGCTCCGTGTAGCGTTTTTGGACGTTACAAGACTGGTGACCCAGTGCCCTTATGTAACGCACTACTTGGCCATGCCGATCGTTGTACCGAGAGGTTGACCTGCGATTAGCTTGACACTTTATTATGCGAGTGGCACAAGACAGGAGAGTAAAGGCGCAATTTGCGTAACCAATTCTTTTTATTTCATAGCATTGGAGGTACATAAGTAGGGTTCTAGGGTAGAACTTCAGGAGGTTTACATTCCATGGTCGCAGCGTCGAGTTTGCCATCCCCGAGACGTCGATGAGGTAGTAAGCGTTAAGTACTCGCTGATGGCGAATGGTCCCTCCACGGGGATAGCTTGCATGCCCTTCTTGTCCCGGATGAGTCGCACGGTCGCCTTCACGGAAGGTGCGAGTTTTCACCTTGCTATGGTAGCGGTGGAGTCCTTGCTGGTAGATGGCAGTGCGAGAGCGAGCTAGGTCGCGTGCTTCGTCTAGTTGATCGATTCCGTCCTGCCGTGCGAGTTCGTTCGCCGCCTCCGTGTAGTGGACGACCCTTGGCGAGTCGTGCTCGAGGTCGGTGGGCATGACTGCCTCGGCGCCGTACACCATGAAGAAGGGTGAACCACAGCCGACATTGGGCCGAGGTGCGGATGCCCGGATAGCGGAGGTAGCTCCTCGACCCAGCACCTAGCGGTGCGCTTGAGTGGTACTTGGAGCCGCGGCTTTAGGCCGTGGAGGATGCTCTGGTTGGCCCGTTCCGCCTGGCCGTTGGACTCCGGGTGGGCGACTAACGCGAGGTCGAGCCGGATGTGGTGTTCCTCGCAAAACTCGGCCATGGCTCCTTTGGCGAAGTTGGTGCCGTTGTCTGTGATGATGCTGTTTGGGAACCCATAGCGATATATGAGCTCGCGTAGGAATTTGGTGGCGGTCTTCCCGTCGCATTTCGGGCCGGCAGCCTCCACCCACTTTGTGAATTTGTCGATCACCAGGAGGTGGGTGAAGCGGAGGGGCCTTTTGAAGGGGCTCACATGTCCATACCCCACACGGCGAATGGCCGTGATGGGGATTGTCTTGGCCAGGCTTCGGCAAGTGTGTCTGGTAGGCGACCCAGCACCGTATGCGCACCTTTGGAGAATGTCGACCAGCGTCGGCGTGTCGCGATGGGCGATGAAGCCGTCGCATAGCCTTGGCGACCGAGGCGGCGCCGTGTGGTGGCGCATCGCCGGAGTGGATGTCGTGGAGGATCTTGCGTCCTTGACGGGTTGGGCCTTGGCGTTGGAACACGCCCGGTCACGCTGCGTTTGTGGAGCTCGCCGTCGATAATGGTGAAGGATTTGCATCTCGTACAATCATCGGGCGTACTGCCGTCTGTGGCAAGGTGCCGCCTCGAATAGGCGATATGCGGCTTGGTCGGTCGTCCCGGCTCGGCGATGAGTATGACCAGGGCGGCTTCTGGCTGCAGCGGGACTCCGAAGTCGATCTCCCTTGGGGGAGAGACTAATGGCTTGGTGATTGTGTCGAGGAAGACGCTGGCGGGTGGTGCGATTCGAGCCGACCCGATGCGGGAGAGTGCGTCGGCCTCCTCGTTCTTCAAGTCCACTCAACGGAGTAGCCTACGAAGGGAGATCGACATCGGAGTCCCGGTGCTTTGGCTCGGGGTCGTTGGGTGCTCGATCTTGAAGTCCCGGTGCTTTGGCTCGGAGGTCGCCCATCGAACTGCGCTTTGAGTACACCGGCGCCGGTCCGTCAACCAGGACCTGGAGATCTCCACGACCGAGGCGACGACGGGTAGCCACTCGTCACGTCGTCTAAGTCGAAGTCCTCCGGGAAGTGAGCAAGCCCAAGGCTAAGCGCCGTTGCCGCACCGCGTCGGAACGCCGATCGCTTCATGAAATCAACGACCGATGGCGCCTTCTCCAAGTATCGCCACACCTCGACGAGGTCGCTGGGAATTACTTCCGTGGGCGACATCTCGTGAAGATACGCCCGTATGCATGTCGCCGACAACGTGGCCGAGTCGACCAGCGTGGCTACACATTGTCGTGCGTCCAACGAATTTGCCTCCTACGCACTGTCAATGATCCGACCTGCGGACAGAAGGTGATAGTGAATACACCAAAAATTACACAATACATATGCTACAGGCAGAAGCAGGCACACTCACCAATCAAGGGACGGGAGAGATCCGTGATGAAGCTCTGAAGAGAAGTGTAGTCATCTTGAAGCCGACAAAGTGGTCGGAGACCTTCGCTCTCGATGGCGTATAGCCTTGTCACGCCCATCCGCGAAGTTGCCTCCTCCTTGCTCTTCACCCTTTCGCGCTCAAGGTCGGCGATCCGCTTCTCGCTGAGCTCGGCGCGATTTGAGCCGTCAACTCACTTTCTGGGACAAGGCCTGGCGACTCTCTGCCTTCCACGGTGATGCTCGAGTCCCTTGTTCGCCTCTTGGGCGATAGCAAGTTCTTCCTCCGCGACGCTTCCGGCAAGCCGATCAGTGACTCGCAGCGCAAACCCTGCGCCAAAAATACAAACCGATTCTGAACATGAAATCCTAGCGCCCGCTGAAATTTATGCGTAGGAACTGGGGGAGGGATCAAAAATCGCAAAGTGCCCGCTGAAATTCAGCGAGTAGGCACTCGACTGAGCCTTGAGCACTAAAATCCATTTGCTGCAAGTCGGTGGCCCGATCCTCGGGGAATTTGGACATACATGGCCGCCCAGCATGCCATGAAGTTGCAGTGCGTCCACGGAGGTGAGAAGGGCTAGAGTGTGCCCGCGCCGTTTCTCGATCTCCGTCTCGGCGACTCCGGGTGCGCGGCTCGATGGTGTGGTACCACTCACCGTGGCCGCTCTGGCCATGAAGCGCGGGAAGGTCGCGATGGACGCGCCGACACCAAAAGAGGCCGGCTCGGTCTCCCCTGGCGAAGGAGCACCTTCCTTGATTGCCGAGGCCGCCACCGCGAGGATCACTCGGCCACCCTTGGTTCGTCGGACACCGTGACGACCTCGTCGTTCTTGGCCTTCTTGGCACCATCTGTGGAGAGCAGCGACCTCGCCGACCTTCCTCTTCCGGAGAGGTCCTCCTCCATTTAACGGCGGCACCTGGCCAGCCGCAGACGGGTGGCCTATCTTCTTAGCTCCATCCTACAAATTGATCGCTTGAGCAAAGTGATCCGAGTACAATGAAAGACAAAGGCAGGTGAGCAAAACTCACTTGGCGACTGGAATGAACCGTAGCTCCCGTGGATGGATCTGGTAAGCTTCTCGATTGGGGCCCAGTCGACGACTGAGGACCATCTCCAGGACATCGTGTGCCCAAGACACGGATCACTTCTTCGTCGTCGAGGCGCGGCAGGGCTTCAAAGCGTTCCGGGAGCTTCCCTGGCCGAAGGCTGCTGCTGACGAGCGCCCCGACAGAGACTAGGGAGAACGGCGGAGGCATCGAGGCCAGAGGCACCTCGCTCAGGATGGCGGTGATATCTGGCGCCGCCATCGTTTGTGGCGCTTCACCCCCGGCCAGACTGGTGGCGTCGGAGCTGCTTGGCGAGTGAGGCGGAGATGCCTGTCTCGCCGGCTTCGTCTTCCTCTTCGGAGGGGCCTTCACCTCCTTATTCTTCTTCTTCTTCTTTGATGGAGTGGCCTCGCGAAGTGAGGTTTTCTCGGGGAGCTCGTCGTCGTCATCGTCATGACTTTCGAGGCTTTTGCTCGCTTCGAGCTCTCTACTTGTTGTCTGCGAGTTTTCGGATGGGGCGACCTCTTCCTCGGATTAAATCGCCGACGCTCTGTCACTCTCGATGTCGCCCTTTGGAGGTGACTCGCCCCCTCCCGGGCGACGAGCTCAATTCTCGTCGTCCGTGAGCGTAAGCCACCCTTCCACCACTTGAAACAAGCTGCAGTAGGCATAAAGACGATATATAACCTCAACAGCACTAATGCATTGCGAATGATGAAAGATGACTTACGAGTGAACTGGATGCTTCAGTGTGAGGGTAAACCCCAGCCTTCGCGTCGAGGTACGCCGCCAGGAGGAAGCGGATCAATACCCTGACGTACAAGTTGATGGGCTGGAGACCTTTCGTCTTGAGGCCGCGAATGGTCTGAAGCATCTCGTCTACAACCATCCGCTGGTCTGTTGGAAGCTTGGCGACTTGGAGACGACGCGGTTCGGGCCGGTCGGCGGACTACCTTGGGATTGCCACCTCGCCCTATGGGACCGCCTCGGTGACGTAAAACCAAGACTTCTTCCACTCGCTCGCTGCCTTGGCGGGTATCGATCAAAAAGAGCCTTCGACTTGATTGAAACGTCGAGCCCCATGGCAGCAAGCATTAGGGGCCCCGATTCTTGTATTGATCCGCCCGTGGAACAGATCTTGCCACAGGGGAAAATAGGTCCTGCAGCCCAGGTAGCACTCGCAGAACGCCAAGAAAATGGCGAGCTGGTCAATGTTGTGCGGGCCCAGGTCCGACGGTTGGATCCCGTAGAAGGCGCAGAAGAGCCGGAAGAAAAGAGATGTTGGGAATCCCAGCCCCCGTTCTAGGTGGCTAGTGAAGCAGACAAACTCTCCCTCGCACGGGTCCAAAGTCACCTCTCCGTCCGCAGGGATGCGCCACCTGTCGGCGCGCAGGATCCCGGCCTCCTCGAAGGACGCCAGTTGCGCTCTCGTGCACTTGGACATGCCCCTTGGTTCGGTGGAGGGGGCCATTGGCGGAGGAATTTGTGGGGGTCGGAGGATTTCGGTTCGGCTGGTTCGCGATGCGGAGGAAAACAAAGGTGCGCGCAATCGGAGGAAATGATGAGGAGGTGGTTCTCCGATCGCCTACCATTCCCTTTATATAGCGGTTGTTACCCGCCAAATCAGGAAGCCGTTACTACGCGGTGATTACGCCAAAAGTTACCGTTGGGTTATCCCAACGGCTAGTTTATTTGCGCTGACGGTCCAACTCGCCACTCGGCTGCCGACCCGATCCACTAACAAAGGATGAATATTTTGCCGACCGATCGCCAAAGCTGCGACGAGACGACTAGTTTACTCCTTTGTTGAGCCGCCACCGATTATTTGGGCGTCGCGTTGAACTCAGATGCTCCGTGCCGGTCACCATGTCAATCGGACGGCGGCCTCGGGACTGCGATGGGGATATGCCTACCGGATATACCAGCAGGCGTTCAGACAGCCCGAGGAGCGAGTGGGCACGCAAGACGGCACTGGATCAAGGCCGGTGTGAGTCAAGCGGTGAAGCTGAAGGCCCGGTAGTAGATAGGTCAGTTAGGTTAAACAAATGCAAGAAGCCTTAAGCGATTCGGTTGAGATATGTAAACCCTAGAGGAGGTGAGTCTATAAACCTCCCTACTGTATGTGAAGACGTTCCATTAGACACCCAAGCGATTCGCCATTTAGCCGAGCCCGCCCATTGTACCACCATCATAATACAATCTAGAAGGTAGGTCTTTACCCTCAGGAGTGAACTGGGTAAAACCACGTGTCTCGCCCTCATCTACACCGCAGATGGCTGGCGCCCTTGCCCCTCGTTCTACTACTCGCTGGATTGCAGCATCCGCCATGACCATTCCCATGGCGGTGGCGCCCATCGTAGGCCTGGGCCAGTCGGCGGTGTTCTCTGGCGAGATCCAATCGCCCATCAACAGGGCAGTCGCCACCGCCGCATGATGCAATCGGCGAGATGCTCGAGTCTTAGAAAGCGGCTAAATCGTGGCGCGACCCGTCACGCGACAAAGATGATCTTGCGGTCGGCGATCAGCCTCTTCATTAGCCTCCCGACTTCATCACCTCGGAGGACTCGTCTCGCATCCATGATCGCCAAAGCCGCCGCCACGCAACCCGGCTCTCCGAGAGCAGTCTGCACGATCCATCGCCGCCTGCGAGTACAACTTCATTGCGACAGCGTGGCGGTCAAAACTCCTTGGTCGCGGAAGACGCGTCCCTCAGCAGACGCCGACTCGGCGACCCTAAGCGTCACTCGCGGATCCATCACGGCGGCTTCACCTGCGGGCTCCATCTTGGTCTCCAACATAGGAGACTTCGAGGATCCCTCCATCCTTGGGATCTTGACTTCGACTCGGAAAGCTCCGCCGATCTCCGGCGGACCGATCATGCCGCCACGCCACACCTTACATGGCGGCGGCACCGATCCGCCGGAGGATCCTTCTCCACTCGATCCCTCCTACCGCCACGGCAGCGGAGGTCGAGGAACTTCGCCTAAAGCTGTTGGAGGCAGTCGCAAGAGCAAGCCGAGCGAAAAATTCGCCTCGGCGGTGTGGCCAGCAGAGGCATCAGCGCTACCACCGACATCGAATCAGTCGCGCTGAACCCCACGGTCGTGCATGAACCGACGACGAGCGACCCGGCCAGCGTGGCGGCGCGATCTGCGAGCAGCGCCGCCGGAGGAAGCGCCCGGCCCACCAGGTCGACGAACACCGCCCCACCTCCACAACCGCACACCTCGAGGATCAACCGCGGATAGTGGTCTCCTCACGGGGCCAGCGCAAATGGCCTACCACTGTTCTCCACCGCGATGGACAACCTGCGTGGCGGTCGAGCAGCGATCGACAACATCACGGCCACCGCGCGGCGCCCTGGATCCGATGCGTCAGGCCACCGCTGCTAAAAAGCGGCCAAGCGGCAACGCAGCGCGCCCGACTCGCAAGGTCGGGTGTACTCGCGTTCTTGATCGAAAAAGCGGCCTCAGCGGCCGCCCATTGGCAGAAACACCTCAATTGCCCGCCACCCAAACCGCTTCAGCTAACAACGACCCGAATCACGGCACTCTCCTGTGACCCGGGCGGCGACCAACTTCGTCGCCACCAACGGTCAGCCCGTCGACGCCCGCACCCACATCATCAACAACCAAAGCTGGCGCGCACGCCATCCCGACGACCTGCGACACACCTTAACCAATCGCTAAGCCGACTCGGGCCCAGGTGCTTCGGACCGATGATCCGAGGAGAAAAATACCCGGCGAACTTCAAGGCACCGAAGGAAATAGAGAGGTACGACCCTTCGTACGACCCTTCCGTGTGGCTGGATACATACCTCATGGCGATGGGGATCGCAGGCCACACCGACCTGCTAGCCGCCCGTTACCTCCCCTTGATGATGGAGGGGACGTGCAGGCAGTGGATCAATACCCTCCCCCAGGATAGCATCGACTCCTGGGAGGAGATGTGTGACGCTTTGTCGAGCCGGTGCTCCTACACCGCGCCACCACCATCGAGGACTGGGCGTCGTCCGGGGACCCCAAGTCGACCATGGCTGGGTCTGCGGTGGCAAGAACTATGGTACAACGGTCAAGATCCACCCGACACCGCGATCCATTGCTTCAAGACCTCGTGCGCTCTGAGCCCTTGGTCGCCAAGCTCGCGACACTCTCGCACACCTCGACAACATGGGACCTCCTCGAGATCGCGTAAGCAGTGCGGAGGAAGACCCAAACCAGGAAACCGACGGCAGTTGAGGCCAACGCCTGAGCGACAACGCAACGGACGACGGTCCGACCTACGCCAAAGAACACTCGCCTCGCTTGCAAGCGCGCATGAAGGGCGAAATCGACTTCGTCAACGCCGCAACGCGCAGCATAGCCTGACTGAAACTTCGCCGCCGATGACGGGCACAACGCGACGGCGGCAACTTCAGCGAAACCAAGGTTTGACCCGGCCCTCTTAACCAACCTTATGCGTTTCACAGGGGAAGGGAAGCCGCACATCACCGACCGCCACACTCGCAGGGAGATTGAGAAGGCACGGCAAGCGAGGACCCGACAACAACCCGCCAAGCGGCGGAAAAATTGACAATGTGCCGCTCGCCCATACCTTCTGGCTTCAACACAAAGCGAGAAGAAGGTCATCGCCAGCGCCGCCGCCGTCAGCTGTGGTCGGTGGGCGTTCCCGGTTCCTCAATGGTCGGAGCAGCCCATCACACGGAGCCGCCAGACCACTACACGCGCCAGTACCCAGCGAGTCGCCACGGTGGTCAAGCCTGGTGGCGACTCGGCTCCCCAAGACATTGATGGGCGACGGCGGCTCCATCAACATCCTCACCGGACACCTTGAACCTGCGGCTCCCGCAGTCGATGGTCGAGACGACCTACACCATGTTCCACGGCATCGTCCCCGGTCGGAAGGCGTACTCGATCGGCAAGGTCACGCTGCCAGTCACCTTCGGCACACCAGCAAACTTCCGCACCGAGCGGATCGTCTTCGATCTGGTACCATTCGACAGTCCCTACCACTACGTCCTGGGACGCCAGGTGTTCGCCAAGTTCATGGCAGCGCCCCACTACGCGTACAACGCGATGAAGATCCCCGGGCCGTGCGGCGTCATCACCATCAACGGCGACCCCGACATGGCCAGCGCGAAATAAAGGCCGAACTTCATGACGCCGTCATCGCGGCAGAGACCAACCACGTCGACAAGCTCGCCAAGTACGCGAGCAGGGTCAACAACGACGACCCCACCATACTCAAGAATCCCAACTCGGAGGGTGCAAACACCTTAGCCTTCGAGGCAACGACGCACACCCGCGTCCCCGAGCTGGTCCCGACTCGGCCGAACCGGTGACGATCGGGGCGGGCATGAGCCCAGCCTAGGAAGCGGCGCTCATCGAGTTCCTCCGTGAGAAAGGGACATCTTCGCGCATGGAAGCCCTCGACATTCCTGGTGTCCCTAGAACTTCGCTTGAGAACAAACTAACGCCGACCCCAAAGTGCGACCCGTCAAGCGATCGCCGCGGCCCTTCAACGAAGAACGCCCGAAGCTATCGCCGAGGAGGTGCAGTGTCTACTCGCTGCAGGCTTCATCCGGCCAATCAAATACTCCAAGTGGCTGGCAAACCCAGTCTTGGTCGAGAAGAAGAACGAGACCTGGAGGATGTGTATCGACTACACGATCTTAAACAGCGCCTGCCCGAAGGAGCAGTTCGTCCTCACGCGGATCGACCAAATAATCGACTCCACCGCGGGCTCGGAATCGCTGTGTTTCCTCGACGCCTACTCTGGGTACAACCAGATAAAAATGGTTGTTGAGGACGAGGAGAAGACGGCGTTCATCACGCCATTCGGAGCCTTCTGCTACACCGCCATGACCTTCGGCCTTAAGAACGCCGGGGCGACCTACCAGCGGTGCATGCAGGAGTGCCTCGCGAGCCAAATTGTCCGCAATATCCACGTATACATCGATGACGTGGTCGTGAAGTCCGCTCGCCAGGGCGATCTACTCGCCGACCTGGCGGAAACATTCGCCAACCTGCAGAAATACAAAATAAAGCTCAACCCAGGAAAATGCACCTTCGGCGTACCAGCAGGGCAACTACTGGGGTACGTCGTCTCCAAGCGCGGGATCGAGGCGAACCCCACAAAAATCAACACGATCGCTCGACTCGGTAAACCCGATTGCCTGTGCGGCGTCAGAAGCTGGCGGCGAGTAGCGGCTCTCGGTCGCTTCATCCCCGCTGGCGAAAAGCGATGCCCTATACCGCCTGATCGCAAGAACCCCACCTTCGATTAGGACAAGGAGGACGACGCGCTCGCGACCTCAAGAAGGTGCTACTGCGCACACTACGCCGCCCGTCGACAAAGAACCTATGCTGGTCTCGCCGCGGCTTCCGGCCGTCGTGAGCCCGTCATGGTCGTCGAATGGCGGAGGAAGAAAGGAGCACCGATACGGTGACGGTGTACTACATCGCCGAGGTCTCACGAATCACGCCAATACCCGCAGTACGTAAACTGGTATCGCGGTATTTAGAGCACAGCTGGCGGCATTACTACTTCGAGCACCCGATCACGGTCGTCTCCTCGGCACCGCAGGACATCATCCGCAACCGTGGCGGCTCGGCGAGTCGCCAAGTGGAGCGTCGAAATCGGCGTCCACAACATCAAGTATGAAACCCGGCGATCAAATCGCGAGCTCTAGCGGACTTCATCGCCCGGATCGAAGAGGCCCGGCAGCGAAAAGCTGCCATACCTCCACTCTGGCTCGCACTGACGGCTCCAAGAACGCGGACGGCGTAGGAGCAGGGATCGTGCTGACTTCACCAAAGGGCGACAAGCTCCGCTACGTCCTCTGCCTCGACTTCACCCCCTGCACTAACAACATGGCCGAGTACGAGGCACTACTCCACGGCATGCGAGCCGCTAAGGAGATGAACGTCAACCGCCTACGCTCCTACGGAGACTCCGACCTCGTCGTTGGGCAAGTCGCTGGCACTTGCGACGCCGTCTCCCCCACCATGGCGGCATACCGCCAAGCAGTAGACAAGCTGGGGGGACACTTTGCAGGCTACTCCGTCGAGTGGATCGACAGGAGGAAGAACGAGGAGGCCGACGCACTCTCCCGCATTGGGTCGGATAGACTCGCACCACCCGCCGGCGTCTTCCTCGAAACGATCACCAAGCCATAAGTCTCTCCCCCAAGGGAGATCGACATCGGAGTCCCGCTGCAGCCAGAAGCCGCCCTGGTCGCACTCATCACCGAGCCAGACGACTGGACCAAGCTGTACATCGCCTACCTGGAGGCCGGCACCTTGCCGGCAGACGAGACAGACGCCCGGACGATTGTACGAAGATGCAAATCCTTCACCATCATCGACGGCGAGCTCCACAAACGCAGCATGACCGACGTGTTCCAACGCTGCGTCCAACCCGTCGAAGGACGCAAGATCCTCCACGACATCCACTCCGGCGACTGCAGCCACCACGCCGGCGCCCGCTCCCTGGTCGCCAAGGCTATGCGGCACGGCTTCTACTAGCCCACTTCACACGCCGACGCCGTCGACATTGTCAATGGTGCGCGGGTGCAATCGCCAACCGGACACGTGCGAGCTCGGCGCTCATAATCCCCATCACCGCCATTCGCCGTGTGGGGTATGGACATGGTAGGCCCTTTAAAAGGCCCCTTCTGGCTTCACCCACCTCCTGGTCGCGGTCGACAAATTCACAAAGTGGGTGGAGGCCAAGCCAGTCAGGAAATGCGACGGTAAGACCGCCACCAAATTACTCAGCGAGCTCATATATCGCTACGGGTTCCCAAACAGCATCATCGAGACACGGCACCAACCGTCAAAGGAGCCATGGCGAGTTTTGCGAGAACACCACATCGGCTCGACCTCGTCATTCGCCCACCCGAGTCCAACGGCCCGGCGGAGCAGGCCAACTGAGCATCCTCCACGGCCTAAAGCCGCGGCTCCAAGTACCACTCGAGTGCACCGGGTCGGGTCGAGGAGCTACCCTCTCATCTGGGGCATCCGCACCTCGGTCAGTGTCGGTGGTTCACCCCTTCTTCATGGTGTCTGGCGGCGATCATGCCCACCGACCTCGAGCACGACTTCGCCAAGGGTCGTCCACTACACCAGGCGGCGAACGAACTGCGCAGCGGGCGGAATCGATCAACTAGACGAAGCACGCGACCTTTCGCTCGCACCGCCATCTACCGGCAAGGACTCCACGCTACCATAGCGGCGGGTGAAAACTTCGCACCTTCCAGAAGGCGACACGGTGCTACGACTCATCCAGACAAGAAGGGCATGCACAAGCTATTCGCCATCGGCGAGTACTGCAACGATGTTACTACCTCATCGACGTCGCGGGGCAGCAAACTCGACGATCAGCGACCATGGAATGTAAACCTCCTGGAAGTTCTACTCCTAGAACCCCACTTATGTACCCTCCAAATGCTATGAAATAAAAAGATTGGTTGCAAATTGCGCCTACTCTTTCGTGTCTTGTGCCACTCGCTTTTCGTAATAACAGCGTCAAGCTAGCAGAAGTCAACCAATGGTACAGCGATCGGCACGGCCAAGTAGTGCGTTACAAGCTGGGTCACCTCGGTCTTGTAACGCCCACGAAAACGCCTACCGGAGCCCCATTGAGTCGCCTAGCTCGACCGGCTCTGAGCCAAGACAATCGCTTCTCCACAGCGACCATGATCCTCTGCATCCTCGACATAGCGACTCGAATCGCCAAGTACCACGCCGGGATCGACCCGATTCAAAGACGAGCGGCTAGGGAAAACGCCAAGTATGAGAGCATGCCGGGACTGGCCATGCGATCGACCCGGCGTCAGGCGGAGTGATCGCCACCCTAAAGCGCCAAGTCCTCACCCACTCTCGAGTCGCGCCTAGAACAACCAAGTACCACGCTCGGGGACTCGGCCAACCGACCTCGTTCGCGCAAGGGAAAACGGTAAAGTCCGGAGCACTCATGGGAGTCGCCTTGCTATTGGCTTTCCAAGTTCGATCGAGTCGACCTCAATAACAAAACATTCAAAACCGCAAACACATAACAGACGAGGTAAACCCCATAAAAAGGGCGGACGCGCTCGAGGACTCGTTCAACCCTCAACCAGAAACACACAACAATTCACAAAATACCACGATATTTCATTATGGCATGTCGCAAATATCACAAAATACAAAGTATGCCCAACGGCAGCACTATTACTAACGCCCCAAGGGCACAATGTCTTATTCCGCAGGCTTCGATGACGACTCACCGCCACCCTTGCGGTTGCGAATGAAGGGAGTATACGGGTTCGACGGGTACGTCGTCAACTCGCCCGCCATCGCTGCACGGAAGGGGTGCTCGATCTTGAAGTCCCTGTGCTTTGGCTCGGGGTCGTTGGGTGCGACGACCGTCTCCTGATAAGGAAGGAGGTCGCCCATCGCCCAGACGCGCTCGGAGTACACCGCGGCGCGGTCCGTCAACTTCAGGACCTCGGAGATCTCCACCGAGCCAGTCGACGACGGGTAGCCACTCGTCACGTCGTCCAAGTCGAAGTCCTCCGGGAAGTGAGCAAGCCCAAGGCTAAGCGCCGTCGCCGCACCGCGTCGGAACGCCGATCGTGTCATGAACTCAACGACCGATCGCGCCTTCTCCACGTATTGCCACACCTCGACGAGGTCGCTGGGAATTACTTTCGTGGGCGACATCTCCTGAAGATACGCTTGTATGCATGTCGCCGACAACGTGGCCGAGTCGACCAGCGTGGCTACACATTGCCGTGCGTCAAACGAATTCGCCTCCTCCGCGCTATCAATGATCCGACCTACGGACAGAAGGTGATAGTTAATACACCAAAAATTACACAATACATATGCTACAGGCAGAAGCAGGCACACTCACCAATCAATGGACGGGAGATATCCGTGATGAAGCTCTGAAGAGAAGTGTAGTCATCTTGAAGCCCAGCAACAAGGGCCTCGGAGACCTTACGCTCCTTAGTGGCGGCTGTAACGGCAGCCTTGGCTCGCCCATCCGCCGAAGTTGCCTCCTCCTTCGCTTCCTTCAGCTCGCGCTCAAGGTCGGCGATCCGCTTATCAGCCGAGCTCAGCGCAGTTTGAGCTGCCGTCAACTCACTCGCTGGGACAAGGCCCTGGCGGACCTCCTCTGCCTTCGCAACAGTCGCCTGGAGTCCCTTGTTCGCCTCTTGGACGATGGCAAGTTCTTCCTCGGCGCGACGCTTCGCAGCAAGCCGGTCAGCTGACTCACGCTGCAAACCCTACGTAAAAAGACAAACAGTTAGGAACATGAAATCCTAAGCGCCCACCCGCTGAAATTCAGCGAGTAGGCACTCGGGGACTGGACGCGAGCACTAAAAGAACCCGACCGCTGCAAGTCAGCGGCCTGATCCTCGGGGACTGGACATACCTGGATGGCCGCGCCCAGCATGCCATGAAGTTGCAGTGCGTCCACGGAGGTGAGAAGGGCCGGAGTGTGCCCGTGCCGTTGCTTGACCTCCGTCTCGGCGACTCCGGGTGCACGGCTCGATGGTGTGGTACCACTCGCCGTGGTCGCTCTGGCCATGAAGCATGGGAAGGTCGCGATGGACGCGCCGGCACCAAAAGAGGCCGGCTCGGTCTCCCCTGGCGAAGGAGCACCTTCCTTGATTGCTGAGGCCGCCACCACCGCAGGATCACTCGGGGCCACCGTCGTGTCGTCAGACACCGTGACGACCTCGTCGTTCTTGGCCTTCTTGGCACCATCTGTGGGGGCAGCGACCTCGTCAGCCTTCCTCTTCCGAGAGGGGTCCTCCTCTCACGCGACGATGGCGGCACCTTGGCCACGGACGGTGGCCTATCTTCTTAGCTCCGATCCTACAAATTGATCGCTGAGCAAAGTGATCCGAGTACAATGAAAGACAAAGCGGTGAGCAAACTCACTTGGCGACCGGAATGAACCGTAGCCCGTGCGGATGCGGCCGGCTTCTCCATCCGGGCCACGACGGCCGAGGCCCATCTCGAGACATCGTCGCCCAAGACACGGGCTTCTTCTGCCGAGGCCGCGACAGGCTTCAAACGTTTCCGGCGGAGCTTCTGGCGGCGGTTGCTGACGAGCAGCCCGACCGAGACTTGGGCGAGCAGGAGGCATCGAGGCCGAGGCACCTCGCGGGACAGCGGTGATATTCGGCGCCGTCGTTGTGGCGCTTCACCCGGCGGGCCCGGTGGCGTTGGAGCTGCTTGGCGAGTGAGGCGGAGATGCCTGTCTCGCTGGCTTCGTCTTCCTCCGGAGGGGCCTTCACCTCCTTCTTCTTCTTCTTCTTTGATGGAGTGGCCTCGCAACGCGAGGTGTGCTCGAGGAGCTCGTCGTCGTCATCGTCATGACGTTCGAGGCTTTTGCTCGCTTGAGCTCGGCCATTGTCCGCGAAGTTTTCGGACGGGGCGACCTCTTCCTCGGATTAAATCCGCCGCTCCTGTCACTCTCGACGCCGCCCCTTGCTGGAGGCGACTCGCCCCCCTCCTGGACGGACGAGCTCGAATTCTCGTCGTCCGCGGGCGGGAGCCACCCTTCCACCACTTGAAACAACTGCAGTAGGCATAAGACGATATCAGTATAACCGCGACAGCACTAACTGCGACTGCGAATGATAGAAAGATGACTTACCGTCGGAGCTGGATGCTTCGCGGTGTAGGGGGCGACCCCAGCCTTCGAGTCGAGGTACGCCGCCTGTGTGATTTTCTTCAACGCCAGGAGGTAATCCTCGAGTTGCCACTCGGCGAGGCAGGATTTTGTCGAGTCCTCCCGGCCCGTGTACTCGTACATGTAGTGGTCACGGCGGGCCAAAGGGACGAGTCGCTGCCCGAGCCAGCAGTTGTACAAGTTGATGGGCTGTAGACCTTTCTTCTTCAGGCCGCGGATGGTCTGAAGCATCTCGTCTACAACCATCCGGCTGATGCTGGAAGCTTGGCGACTTGAGAGCCTTGATTCGGGCGGTCGGCGGTACCTTGGGATCGCCACCTCGCCCTCAGGACCGCCGGTGACGTAAACCAAGACTTCTTCCACTCGCCGCTGCCTTGGCGGGTAGCATCGATCAAAAAGGAGGCCGACTTGGTTGAAACATCAGGCCCCGCGGCAAGCATTGGGCGCTTTCTTCGATCGATCCGCGTGGAACAGATCTTGCCACGAGGAAAATAGGGCCTGCATCCCAGTAGCACTCGCGAGCCACGAAAATGGCGAGCTGCTCGATGTTATGCGGCCTAGGTCCGGTTGGATCCGTAGAAGGCGGCGCGGAAGAAAAGAGATGTTGGGAATCCCAGCCCCCATTCTAGGTGGCTGGTGAAGCAGACGAACTCTCCCTCGCGCAGGTCCGGAGTCACCTCTCCGGCCGCAGGGATGCGCCACCTGCCGGCGCGCAGGATACCGGCCTCCTCGAAGGACGCCAGTTGCGCTCTCGTGCACTTGGAGCTGCCCCATGGTTTGGTGGAGGGGGCCATTGGCGGAGGAATTTGTGGGGGTCGGAGGATTTCGGTTCGGCTGGTTCGCGATGTGGAGGAAAACAAAGGTGCGCGCAATCGGAGGAAATTACGAGGAGGTGGTTCTCCGATCGCCTACCATTCCCTTTATATAGCGGTTGTTACCCGCCAAATCAGGAAGCCGTTACTACACGGTGATTACGCCAAAAGTTACCGTTGGGTTATCCCAACGGCTAGTTTGACTGCGTTGACGTTCAACTTGCCACTCGGCGCCGACCCGATCACTACAACAATGACTGAATATTTACGACCGATCGCCAAAGTCGCGACGAATGACTAGTTTACTCCTTTGTTCAGAGCCCGCCATTATTCGGACGTCCGCGTTGAACTCGTATGCTCCGACTGCCAACGGCCACCTGCGTCCAATCGACGACGGCCTCGGGGACTACTGATGGGGATATGCCTACCGGGGTATACCCAGCAGTACGTTTCCGACTGGCCCAGGAACTGGCAAGTGGGCCTGCAAGACGGCGACTGGATCAAGGCCCGGTGTGGAGTCAAGCGACTGGTAGCTGAAGTCCCGAGCGAGTAGATAGGCCCAGTCGGATTAGGTTAAACAAGTACCAAAGCCTTAACTGATTCGGTTGAGATATGTAAACCCTAGGGGGAGGTGAGTCTATATAAACCTCCCTACAGGGCGTGTAGAGAGACGTTCCATCAGACACCCAAGCGACTCGCCGCCTAGCCGCCGAGCTCACCCCATTGTACCACCATCATAATACAATCTATCAGGAGTAGGTATTTACCCTCCGGGGGGCCGAACCTGGGTAAAACCCTGTGTCTCTGCCCTCATCTCGCACCGCAGATGGCTGGCCGCCCTTGCCCCTCGTTCTACTACTCACTGCCCATTGCAGCATCTGCCGTGACCATTCCCACGACAATAGGAAATAAAGAATGGTTGCTATCCTTTCCTAGAAATAGTATTGATTCTTGGATTAAATGCAAATATGCTTTTATTGGAAAATACTATCCTCCTGCTGAGATTATATCTATGAGAAGTGAAATAATGAAATTTAAACAACTTGATAATGAACATGTTTCTCAAGCTTTGGAAAGAATGAAATCTTTGGTAAAGAATTGTCCTACTCATGGACTGACTGCTTGGATGATTATCCAGACTTTTTGTGCAGGGTTAAATTTCTCTTCAAGAAATCTGTTGGATTCTGCCACTGGAGGTACCTTTATGACCATTACTTTGGGTACTGCAACAAAGCTCCTTGATAGTATGATGGTCAACTATTCTGAATGACACACTAAGAGATCTCCACATGGTAAGAAGGTAAATTCTGTTGAAGAAACCTCCTCCTTGAGTGATAAAATTGATGTTATCATGGCTATGCTTGTTAATGGAAAAGCTCATATTGATCCAAATAATGTTCCTTTAGCCTCTTTGATTTCTCAACAAGAGCAAGTTGATGTGAACTTTATTAGGAATAATAATTTTGGCAATAATGCTTATGGTAATAATAACTATAGGCCTTATCCTCCTAATAATAGCAATACTTATCATGGTAGATCTGGACTGCCTAGTGAAGATAGGATTCTAGAAGTTGAAAGATCCACTAAAAACTTCATGCAAATGCAATATGAGCAGAACAAAATGTTCACTAAAACTATGGAAGAACAATCTGCTACCTTGAAAAATATTAGTCATCAACTTGAGAATTTGAATAGGGAAATTCCTAGTTTGCAGTCCAAAATTTTGAATGCTGAGAAAAATATTTCATCTTTGTCTAAAGCACAATCCTCTTTGATTAATAAAATGGCTGCTAAACCTGAAACCTTGGAAAGTACCTTTGCTGCTACTCATGCCATACAAGTTACTATTGATGAAAATGTTAGACTGTTAGCTAAATTACATGCTAAGTGGGAAAGAGAAGCTGAAATTGCTAGACATAATAGTATTTGTACTATTACTACCACCAATATTGATGCTAGCAAACCACAAGAAGTACCCATTCCTCCTACAATAATGCCTAAACCCAATAAGTCTACTACCTGTGATGCTAAGTTTGATTTTGATCTTGATGGATGCAATATTTCTAAAGTGATTATGTTCCTACAAAATTTTGCTAGAATTCCTAATGTTAGTGCTATGACCATGGATTTTACAAAACACATTATAGATGCTCTCATTAAAATTAAGGAAGAAAAATTGAAACACAAAGCTTCTATTCCTAGGAAAGTATAAGACAGTTGCGAACCCATCATTAATATGCAAGTGAATGACTTTGATCTTAAAGCTTCATGTGACCTTGGTTCTAGTGTCTCTATTATGCCTAGAAATATTTATGAAATGCTTGATTTGCCACCTTTGTAAGATTGCTATTTAGATGTCCCACTTGATGATAATGCTAAGAAGAAACTTATGGGGAGTGTTAATGTTGTTCTTATTATGGTTAACAATGCATATGTCCCTGTTGATTTCTATGTTTTGGATGTTGAATGCAATGCTTCTTGTCCTATCACTTTGGGAAGACGTTTTCTTAGAACTGTTGGTGCCATCATTGATATGAAAGAAGGCACCATTAAATATCAATTTACATTCAAGAAAGGTATTGAACACTTCCCTATGAGGTGAGAGAATTTACCTTTTGCTCCTCCTTTTAAAGCAAAATTTGATGTTAATGCTTCTTCATTTGAAAATACTTGATTCTTGCTTCTTGTGCCTAAATTAAATGCGTTAAAGAAAAGTACTTTTTGGGAGATAGCCCAATAGTTTTTTTGAGTCTTGGAAGTTATTACTTCTGTAATAACCTCTCCTTGTCCTTTTTATTTGATTTTTGTGCCAAGAATAACCTCTAATTAGAGAGAAGTAAGATTTGGGAAAGTTGCTGTCCCGAAACAGATTTTTGTGCTTCACTGTAAAAATTCTTGAAAAATCTATGTATGTCGGATTGAGCTATAATTTAATGAGTAAATCCCCCAGGTAGTTAACTAACTTTCGTTAGTCAAACACTTTTCGATTTGAGCAACAGAAGGTCTTCTAAAAAATCGGTTTTTACCTGATGGTCTGTTTTGACGGATTTCTGCCATTATTTATATTTGCCTCTTTATCGATTTCCTTTTGGGTTCTCTTTGGTAAATTGAGCTTTTTGAAGGAATTGCTAAAGTATCTTGTGTTTTTAATGAAAGTTTTTCTGTTTTGAAACTAAACCCAAAGGTTTATTACTTTTGAATGCACTAATATTGCTAATGAAGATTGTGTGAAGTTTTGTATGAAGGAAATTTCCAAGTGTATGGGAAGAATGATATAATGAGATGAAGAATGGAAAAAATCTCAATCTTGGGGATGCCACCCCGTGTCACCCCAAAAAATATTCAAGAGGTACAAGCATCAAAGCTTGGGGATGCCGAAGGCATCCCCTTCTTCATCAATAAAAATCTCAGGTCTCTTTCTAGACACTTCGTTTTTATTGTTTCATGTACATTTGTGTTGTTCTTGGAGCGTCTTAGTTTTTGGTTTTTGGTTTTCGTTTACTTAATTTGCTTGAATAAAGTAGTTGGACCCCCGCTTTCGCTGTGATGTTTCAAATAAATTGATTGGTGTTGGAATAGAGTAGAAAGTTTCATGCTTATAGTGATACAAAAGGGAGATTGTTTGACTGTGGCTTAGACTTTATCATGTCATGCTAGATGTTGTTTTGACCTTATGCTTAGTGATTATTGTTGTAGCATGACTTGTTCCAAACAATGAGATTGCTTAATGTGCCTTGCAAGAATCATGTGTTATTTTAGCATACAAAAGCATAATATTGTGGTATTCTCCTTTGATGTTTTGTTTGGGTTGACTTGGCACATGCTCACACCATGTTATGACTATGAACCAGTCACCTTAGCCTCCATGATCATTTATTTTTTGACTTGTGATACCACTTTATGCTTTGATTGATAATGTTTTGTCGCTCTGCATGATTATGGCCATTATTGCTCTCTTAGTTGGTCGCTCCCAGTCTTTTGCTAGCCTCCACTTGTATTGAGTAAGCTCTACTCATGCATCCAACTCCCAATAAACCAAGTTATTCCAAAGTGTCTACTATAAATTCCTATGCATGGTGTGTTACACCATTCTAAGTATATTCTTGTTTTATCCATCTTCCAAATTAAACTTGTTATGTGAAAATTAGTGATTAAAGCTCTCACAAACTTGATGGCACATTTTATTTTTCTTGCCCCTAATAAACTTGAACCATTGTGTCATCTATGTTGTATATGCTTGCACTTATAAGTTGGGAATTAGCAGAACCGTGCTGTCACGGGGAACGCTTTCAACACCTGTAAATATCTATCCAGTTGATATCATGCTCTTTTGTTTATGGATGTCGGCGGTGTGAAATAAAAGGGGAGCTTGTAAGTCCATGGAGTTATGTATGTGTGTTAGAGAAACGCCTAGGCCACTAGCCTATGCCATGCCTAATCATGGTGGAAACTTGCAGCATCACCATAGTGAGCAATCTATGAAGCATTCTTCTTATATAAAAAAAAGACAAACAGAAAAAAAGAGAAGAGAAAAATAAAAAAAGAGGAAAGAAGAGAAAAAAGCACCATTTTCCCATGGTAAATAAGAAGATTTCTGAGATGCTCATTGTTTGTTGCCTTGTCATTTTGATATGGGATAGCTCCTATGTCATGGGGCAAGGGGTACAATATTGGTGGTTCTCTATGATACACATATACTTACAATGACAAGAACTTACCGATAACTAAAGTTGAGTAGCATGAGGAACGACCCTCATACTCAAGGGATATGAGATTGCCAACTTATACTTTGTAAAGCATATACTCCATACTTTGTTCACTTCAACCTTAATCACTTCATGATGCTTATGATAGGGGCAATGAGAGCTGAAAGCTAACAAGTACCATAATTTTTGGAAGCTCTTTATGAAACTTGAAATTCTCGCTTCCCTTTTAAGGGCCTTTCTTCCACTTTTATATTGATTCTCCACCTTCAATCTTTATGCACCAATTAAGAGAGCATAGTTGTCATTCTTAGTTTTATGTGCATTGTCCCAAAACTTATTGATTGATTCATAATGTTGATATTGTTTGTTCTTGAACTATTTGTAT
The DNA here is from genome assembly GCA_030063025.1 of Avena longiglumis. NCBI lineage: Eukaryota > Viridiplantae > Streptophyta > Magnoliopsida > Poales > Poaceae > Avena > Avena longiglumis. The sequence goes on from CP125974.1 coordinate 35,312,269, forward strand.
GTAGTCACCCTTATGAACTTTGAAGGTGTCCTATGTATTTATGTTTTGCTACGCCATGAGGGACAAGCTGAATGCCACTATGCTATGTTTTCTATATGTGAAAGAAACAAACATCTTTCAATACATTGTTATTTATGATCTTTATTTGTATCCTTTCATGTTGCAGAATAGTTACTATGTCTTATTGTTAGAACTTCATCTTTCATGCTCATGTTTAGAGTACTTTGATCCCACCTTTCAATGCTTGAAAATAGTTTGATCAATAATGTGATGGTGCATGTCACCTCAAAAATTATTCTTTTTATCACTTACCTACTCGAGGACGAGCAGGAGTTAAGCTTGGGGATGCTTGATACGTCGTAAACGTATCTATAATTTTTGATGTTCCATGCTTGTTTAGTATCCACTTTGCTATGCTTTGTCTACACTTTGAGGTATTTTTATACATTTTCTGGGACTAACCTATTAACAAGATGTCGCGGTGCCAGTTGCCTGTTTTCTGTTGTTTTTGGTTTCAGAAAAGCTAGTAAGGAAATATTCTCGGAAAGTGACGGGACAAAAGCCAAAGTCAATATTTCACCGGAACGAACACAGAGACCGAAGGAGAGACGGAGGGGAGCCACGGGTTGGCTGCACCCCTATGAGCGAGCCCACCCTAGGCCGCGCCTGGGCAGGGTGTGGGCCCCCTGGCCACCCTCCTGCCTCACCTCTTTGCCTATATAAGCCCCCCCCCAATGCCAAAACCCTAAACACCCGATCAGATCTCCACGAAACAGTCTATAGCCGCCACCACCATTGTCCCTAGATCGGGGGGAATCTGAAGCTCTTCCCGACACCCTGCCGGAGGGGAGATATCATCCCAGAGGCCTTCTTCATCACCATGCCAGCCTCCGATATGATGTGTGAGTAGTTCACTCTTATACTATGGGTCCATATAATAGTTAGATGGTTGTTTCTCCTCCTTTGTGCTATCATGTTTAGATCTTGTGAGCTCAGTTCATGATCAAGATCATCTATTTGTAATCATACATGTTGTGTTTGCGGGGATCCACTGGATATTGAGATACTATGTCAGATTGATTATTGATTCTATCATGTCTTATTGATTATTGATTCTATCATGTCTGTGTTGTTTGCGATATTGCATGCTCTCCGTTTCTAGTAGCTATCTTGGCCAAGTAGATGCTAGTGACTCCAAGAGGGAGTATTTATGCTCGATAGTGGGTTCATACCTCTATTGAATCTGGGGAAGTGACAGGAATCTCTAAGGTTGTAGATGTGATGTTGCCGCTAGGGATAAACAACAATATTTTGTTCATGGAACAATTGTATTGTTTACTTTACACGCATTGCTTAATGCAGTTATCCGTTGCTTGCAACTTAATACTTGAGGGGGTTCGGATGATAACCTGAAGGTGGATTACTAGTCATAAATGCAGTTGGATGGCGGTCTATGTATATTATTGTAATGCCCAATCAAATATCATAGGAATCATGAATTTCTAGTATTTGCATTGTTATGCCTTGCTCAGTTCGTGTCAATTGCCCCGTTGTAATTTGTTTACCCATCATGTTATGTTATTTATCTTAAGGAGAACACCTCTAGTGAACTGTGGACCCCGGTCCAATCTTTACCATTGTTACATCATTTAGTGTTACCGTTTACTTTCTGCAAGCAATCATTACCTTCCACACTATACGTTTAATACTTTGTTTTCAGCAAACCAGTGAGATTGACAACCTCACTATAAGTTGGGGCAAAGTCTTGAGTTTGTGTTGTGCAGGATTCCAAGTTGTTAGCAACACCTTGGGGTTGTTTCCTTGCTCCTACTCGTTAGATAACCTTGGTTTCGTAACTGAGGGAAAACTTGATGTCGTGCTCATCATACCTTTCTCTTGGGGTCTCCTAACGAAGCTCTACTATTGAGCCACGTCAATAGGACACCTTCAAAGTTCATAAGGGTGACTAGATACAAATAGTTGAAGAACAAGCAATATCAACATTATGAATCAATCCTTAAGTTTTGGGACAATGCACAAAAAACTAAGAATGACAACTATGCTCTCTTAATTGGTGCATAAAGATAGAAGGTGGAGACTCAATATAAAAGTAGGAAGAAAGGCCCTTCAAAGAGGGAAGCAGGGATTTCAAGTTTCATAAAGAGCTTCCAAAAATTATGGTACTTATTAGCTTTCAGCTCTCATTGCCCCTATCATAAGAATCTTGAAGTGATTAAGGTTAAAGTGAAACAAATATGGAGTATATGTTTGACAAATAATAAGTTGGCAATCTCATGTCCCTTGAGTACGATGGTCGTTCCTCATGCTACTCAACTTTAGTCAAGCAAGTTCTTGTCATTGTAAGTATATGTGTATCATAGAGAACCACCAACGGGGTACCTCTTGCCCCATGACATAGGAGCTATCCCATTATCAAAATGACAGGGCAACAAACAATGAGCATCTCAGCGATCTTTTTATTTTCTATTTTCATAGTTTTTTTTAGGATGCTTCACAGATTTCTCACTATGGTTATGCTGCAAGTTTCCACCATGATTAGGCATGGCTTAGGCTAGCCGCCCAGGCGTTTCTCTAACACATCAAAAATAATCCATGGACTTACAAGCTCCCCTTTTATTTCACACCGCCGACATCCGCAAACAAAAGATCATGATATCAACTGGGTAATATGTACAAGTGTTGAAAGCGTTGCCCATGACAGCATGGTTCTGCTAATTCCCAACTTATAAGTGCAAGCATATACAACATAGATGACACAATGGTTCAAGCTTATTAGGTGCAAGAAAGTAAAGTGTGCCATCAGGTTTGTGAGAGCTTTAATCACTAATTTTCACATAACAAGTTTAATTTGAAAGATAGATAAAACATGAATATACTTGGAATGGTGTAACACACCATGCATAGGAATTTATAGTGGACTCTTTGGAATAACTTGGTTTTTTGGGAGTTGGATGCATGAGTAGAGCTTACTCAGTACAAGTGGAGGCTAGCAAAAGACTTGGAGCGACCAACTAAGAGAGCCATAATGGCCAAAATCATGCAAAGCGACAAAACATTATCAATTAAAGCATAAAGTGGCATCACAAGTCAAAAAATAAATGATCATAGAGGCTAAGGTGACTGGTTCATAGTCATAACATGGTGTGAGCATGTGCCAAGTTAACCCAAACAAAGCATCAAAGGAGAATACCACAATATTATGCTTTTGTATGCTAAAACAACGCATGATTCTTTCAAGGAACATCAAGCAATCTCAATTGTTTGGAACAAGTCATGCTACAAAAATAATCACTAAGCATAAGGTCAAATCAACATCTAGCATGACATGATAAAGTCTAAGCCATAGTCAAAATAAGCTCCCTTTTGTACCACTATAAGCATGAAACTTTCTACTCTTTTCCAACACCAATCAACTTATTTGAAACAAAAGTGCGAAAGTGGAGGTCCAAATAATTTATTCAGCAAACCACACAAACGAAAACCAAAAACAAAAACTAAGACGCTCCAAGAGCAACACAAAAGTGCATGAAAAAATAAAAACAAAGTGTCTAGAAAGAGACCTGAGATTTTTATTGATGAAGAAGGGGATGCCTTGGGCATCCCCAAGCTTTGACGCTTGTACCTCTTGAATATTTCTTGGGGTGACACGGGGTGGAATCCCTAAGCTTGAGCATTTGTCCATTCTTCATCTCATCACATCATTCTTCCCCTACACTTGAAAATTTCCTTCATACAAAACTTCACATAATCTTCATTAGCAACATTAGTGTATTCAAGATAATAAGCCTTTGGGTTTAGTTTGAACACAAGTAAACCTTTCATTAGAACACAAGCTATTGTAGCAATTCCTTTAAAATCTCAAGTAATCATGGAAAACTAAAAAATAAACCAATTAAGAGGCAAATGCAAATAATGGCAGAAATCTGTCAAAACAGACCAGCAGGTAAAAACTGATTTTTTTTCGAAGACCTTCTGTTGCTCAAATCAAAAAGTGTTAAACTAACGAAAGTTATATAACAACCTGGGGCATAAGCTCAGAACATTAAAGCTTAATCCGACATACAAAGATTTTTCATGAATTTTTACAGTGAAGCACAAAAATCTGTTTCGGGGCAACAACTTCCCCAAATCTTACTTCTCTCTCATTAGAGGTTATTCTTGGCACAAAAACCACACGAAAAGGATAAGGAGAGGTTATTACAAAAGTAATAAGTTCCAAGGCTCAACAAAAGAAAATCCTAACGAAATTTGGGTTATCTCCTAATGAATACTTTTATTTAACACATTTAAGTTAGGCATAGAAGCAAGAATCAAGTATTTTCAAATGAAGAAGCATTAAGATCAATACTCAAAATTTCTTCAACCAGGCAAGGTATCTCATCCAAATGAGGTCTAGAGGATCCTCTCTCAACACTCTTGGGTTCACTGCTTTCATCAAACGGGTTTTCAGGAACAATCCAATCAAAATTCTATTCTAAGGCTTCATGCATTCCTACAAGTTTAAAAGGTATGTGTATTTTAATTTCCTCTCCATTGGGTTGGGTTTTGTCCAACTTTTCTAATGTGCCCATAACATCTACACATGAGCCTAGCATATTAAAACGATCAAAGACATTTTTAGCTTCTTTAGCAACATCATTGAACTCCTTTAGCAAAGTTTTCAGAATAAAATCTCTCTTTTCCATATCCTCAATATCTTTAAGTTTTATTTGCATCACGAGGTTAATGTTAACAAACCTAGCCTCCAGCATGTGAACTAAAGAAGTTGCAGCAATTTCATAGTTTGGAGCAAGTTCTGCTAAGGATCTATCCTCAATATCCTCATGCTTTCTAACATGATTAAAGAATTCTTCAATATTTTTTTTCCCAATTACAGAGCCACTACCTATTGAAAGGTCTTTCAGGGTGAACTTAGTGATCAACATGGTAAGCTAAGAACAAGGTGACAACTATAGGAAGAACTATTTTTTATGTTTTTTTATAAGAGAAAGCAAACCAAATGAAACTATTTTTTTGTATTTTTGAAAAAGAGAAACAAGCAAAACAAAGAAAAAGAAACTAAGAAAGACAAAAACAAAGTAAAGAGAATGGTTGTGAGAGGCTCCCCTTGCGAGATTCTTCTTTCTCCCTGAAAGGTGACTGACGAGGAGGAAGAGATTGAAGCTGTCATTATCTCCCCGGCAACGGCGCTAGAAAACGTTTTGATGCGGCTCAGTTCACTATAGAGCTTCGTTGGGATACCCTAAGAGGAAGGTGTAAGGAACACAACATTAAGTTTTCTCTTAGTTATGAAACCAAGGTTATCAAACTAGTAGGAGTAAGGAAACAACTCCAAGGTATTGCTAACAACTTGGAACCTGCACAACAAAAACTCAAAACTTTGCCCCAACATACAGTGAGGTTGTCAATCTCACCGGTTTGCTGAAAACAAAGGATTAAACGTATAGCGTGGAAGATAATAGTTGCTTGTAGAAAGTAAACGGTAACAGTAGATGATGTATCAATGATAAAGGAATGGACCGGGATCCACAGTTCACTAGAGGTGTTCTCCTTAAGATAGATAACATGTTGGATGAACATTACAGCGGGGCAATTGACAGGTTGAGAAAGCATAACAATGCATATACTAGACATCTTGACTCCTATGAGATTTGATTAGGCATTACAACAATATACATAGACTGTAATCCAACTGCATTTATGACTAATAATCCACCTTTAGGTTATCATCCGAATCCCTCCAGTATTAAGTTGCAAGCAACAGATAATTGCATTAAGCAATGTGTGTAAAGTAAACAATATAATTATTCCATGAACAAAAGATTGTTGTTTTCTCCCTAGTAGCAACAACACATCTACAACCTTGGAGATTTTTGTCACTTCCCCAGATTACTAGAGGCATGAACCTACTATCGAACATAAATACCCCCTCTTAAAGTCACAAGCATCTACTTGGCCAAGATAGCTACTAGCAACGGAGAGCATGCAAGATCACAAATAACACAGACATGATAAATCAATAATCAACCTGACATAGTATCTCAATATCCACCGGATCCCCGCAAACACAACATGTATGATTACAAATACATGATCTTGATCATGAACGGAGCTCACAAGATCTAAATATGATATCTCAAAGGAGGAGAAACAACCATCTAGCTACTGTATGGACTCATGGTCCAAGGATGAATTACTCACGCATCATACCGGAGGCTGGTATGGTGATGAAGAAGGCCTTTAGGATGATCTCTCCCCTCGTGAGTCTTGAAGATCCCCGATCTAGGGACGATGGTGGCGGCGGCTACAGACTGTTTCGTGGAGATTTGATCGAGTGCTTAGGGTTTCTGCATCGGGGTGCTTTTATAGGAGAAAGAGCAGGTCGGTGGGCCCACACAGTGGCGGCGTGCCCCACAGGCATGGCCCTAGGGTGTGGCCACCTCGTGGCCCCCCTTCGGCTGCCCTTCGGACTCCGTGTTCCTTCTGGTAAAATATTGACTTTGGTTTTTGTCCCGTCCAATTCTGAGAATATTTCCTTACTAGCTTTTCTGAAACCAAAAACAACATAAAACAGGCAACTGGCACTGCGACATCTTGTTAATAGGTTAGTCCTAGAAAATGTATAAAAATACCTCAAAGTGTAGACAAAACATAACAAAGTTGATACTAAACAAGCATGAAGCATAAAAAATTATAGATATGTTTACGACATCAACAAGCTTCATGTTAGTGTAAACTTTTGTCCGGACCTAAAAGTTGTGCAAGGATTCAACTTTGCAATACAAATGGTTGGGCGCATGAATTGATGCAAAAGCCAGAACCAGTGCTCTTCTCCTTCTGGCCCTCTCTCCTTTTTCTTTTAGAAAAACTAAGTACAGTATAGACACATACACAAATGCACCACTATGCTGCGCACACACTTATATAATGTATACATAACACCAGTCTCATGGAGCTCACAGCCGTTGCCTCGCTCTCAGTGGGATTATGAACTTCATCTAGAAGAATATATCCTTTTAGCATTTGGACATACACAAGTCCGACTCAAAATACCAATATATATGCCCCCGAGATCATATCTATAAAAAAAGTTATGGGGTAAAAACACAAGTAGCGCTAATTTGTAGCTCATATTGATATTTTGTTCGTTTGGCAGGGCTATAAGGAAGCTCATATAAATTTACCTCTCCTAGAGATGGATGAGTACATACAAGGGTACCCTACATATAATGTTGAATGGGTCTTCACTAGAATCATGATCACTAGATGTAGTTGCATAAGATTTCATTTTCAAATTTAGGAAGAAATTATAATAAGTTTATAGACTACAAAATCAGCAAGATATTCTATAGTACTAAAATGCATAGCACGTGATCATATTGATGAAATTAATATAACTTAAGGTCATGATGGACCGAAGACTATTTAAGTCCTATTTTACCATGTAACCATAGACCACAAAACATATATTTTAACTTACAACAAAGCACAAAGAGTCAAGAAACTTTATTTGATATAAATCATCAACTAAAAACTAAAAACTGTGGCTGAATTGAGATACAAGTATAGATGAATCGATCTCAGAAAAATAAAATAGATGGATGAAACGACGAACCTTACAATTAGAATACCGAGTAGCAGAGGATTATTTGCTCGAGCTGTGGGACAAAAAGAGGAACAGAGTCAACCATGCAGAGAAACTGTCTTCATATGGTTTGTGCTAGGAGACGAGCTGGTGATGTGATAATTGCTGAATTTTGTTTCAGCAAGCCAGCGGCCGAGCGGCCCTAGCTAACAGAATAGTACCAGCCAATTGACCAACTCGATCGCTTATGCCCAAGCCTAGCGTTTTTAGCGTGCCTTTATTGCTTCCGATTGCTGGGCTGCTCTTCGTTTTGTTTCTTTTATCATTTTTAGTAAATTATTTTTAGCCCAACATAAGTACGTACATGTGTAAAGGGAGGATAGAATTATGGGCCCCTCTAGGGCATGGGCCCTAGGGCACTGCCCCATGTTAGCCATGGGTTAGAGCCAGTCCTGGACATACAAAGACTCAAACCTGAGATTTGGTCCTTGGATGGAGGTAGAACGGTCCACACGATGTCAAAACTAGGATTTGATCTTCGCCTTGTTTTTCAATTTTTTTTACAATAAATAGAAAATATAAAAATATGTAATTTAACAATATCCATGCAAAAATGTCATTAGATTTAGGAAGCAAGGAGTAGCCGACCATCGTGGCCCTGTACGGCTGCGATAAGGTGGCCTACATCCACACGGCCAGAAACAAGGAGTGGATGACCGTCGACATGCCTTACAAGATGGTGACGGTAGAGCACCTCGTCGATCTAGCCTTTGACACCGAAGGCGACAAGGTGTACTGCCTCGACATACGCGGGGGCGTGCGCGTGCTCAAGATCCCCAGACGCGGCCAGAACCATAACACCTAGGATCCGGTCGTCCCCGGGCCCATCCTGGTCTCGACGTCGTCGCCCCTCCCAACGACGTGGTGACCCAGCAAAATCCTAGCAAGCACCTCTTCTTCTTCGAGGACAACCTGTACCAGGTGTGGCAGGCGAAACATATGGGACGGGATGAGATCTTGGTCCTCAGATTCTACCCAGAATGTCGGCGGCGCTAGGACGCGGTGAAAGATCTCGGAGGATGCTCCGTATTCGTCGACGAAAACAGCGACCCGACGGTGGTGCGAGGCGTCCGTGGTGTGAGAGCAGACTGCGTCTACTGGATCAACAGCGTGGCTGTGCTTCCCAACAAAGCGATGGTTTACGATGTGGTCACGGGCACCTCCAAGCTGATCCCTTGCAAGAATAGTGTAACTGAAAGATGCCCATGGTGATGGTAACTATAGGCTCTTTCATCTGTATGGCATTTTCTTCGATCTCCGAGGAACCGAACTCTTCTATGCGAATCAGAGGGTACACTAGGTTGGCTTTATGTTCTCTTGATGGCAGTTAGTTTGATATTTTTTATATTCCTACTAAATGATTTGTTGGTTATCTTTGTCTTTGTATTCCTAAAAATCCTTCCATTTCAAATAGACATTTAATCTCCTTTTCAAATAAATGTATTGCCGGAGTATGTTTTTTGAATGATCCAGCAATTGCCGGCCTTCGATTTTCATCGGTAGGTGGAATATAGAAAATAGAAGCTTCATGTTAGCGCAAACTTTTGTGAGGACCTAAAAATTGTGCAAGGATTGCAACTTTGCAATACAAATGGTTGCGTGCATAAATTGATGCAAAAGTCGGGACCATAATGTATACATAAGACTAGTCTCATGGAGCTCACAACTGGTGCCTCGCCATCGACGGGATTATGAACTTCCACTGAAAGAATAGATCCTTTTAATATTGCGACATACAAGACTCAAACTTGGGATTTGATCCTTGGGTGAGGGTACAACGATCCACAAGATGTCAAAACTAGGATTTGATCTTTGCTTTGTGTTTCAACTATTTTGTACAATAAATGGAAACTATAATAATACGTATTTTAACAATATTAGTGAAATATAACATAGTCATGCAACAATGTCATTAGATTTAGGAAAACCTGATACATTTTGAGCATATATGAATGCCTCGATGATTATACTTTTCTTATAAGAAAGAGTGTCAGACCCACATAAAAAATCTGATTGCTCTCACTGTCTTCAAAACCCCCACACAAAACAGAGAAAAAGGAAGCACTGAAAGAAACAACTATGCTCTTTCTCAAAAAAGAAAATATATTCTTCCTCAACTAGTTGCAACTTCCAAAAACTATAACAAAAACACATAAATAAACCAAAATAAAGCAACGAGGTAGGGGTTCATAATTCAATACTCCCTCTGTCCCGGAAAGAAACCATAGGTCATTCTCAATAAAAAAAACAACTTGAAAACTGACCATGTTGTTATTGAAGCTCTAAGAGGCCGCTTGGTGCTAGTGGCTTCAAACCGATACCACAAAAAGTCATAGCCATTGGTATCAAGGATGTTTCAAATGTTATTTGTTAGGTACACGATTGAGTCTTAACAAGATTCATCCACCAACTTAGACATCTTACTTTTCTTTACACTAAAGTGTGTGTACTATACTAAATGTGATTTTTGGAACCACTAAAAATAATAGAAAACTATCTTTAATCTTCTAGCTTTAGGCCAATCCTTCAACATCAACCTTTTAGCCGCAATAGATGATTAAACTAGTACCCTTGAGACTATGGACATTCACACACTTATTACATGTCATTAATTATGAAAGCACACTATGGAGCACTTTCAAGAGCTTCCAGGACTGGGGCATCATGAATTTAGGGTTCTAGTTGATGTCTTGCTATATCGGTTTTTTTAGCCGCATGTCCATTGTTGGGGATGCTCTTAATAATCGAAACGCTATGTTGGATCAGTGTTCTATGTGCCTGATTTTTACAACACTTCAAAACCTCCAAATAATATAAATATTCTTGTACATGAACGTACAATTGTTAACTAGTACATTTTTAGCGTGTGTCACTTTATACCTTGAGATCGAGATTAATGGAATTAATTGTGGAAGGATTGATCCTGAAGAGTGATCCGACGATTAGGAGAGGTGATTTTAGAAGAGAAAAGAAAAAATGGGCTATAGAAGGTTCTACACAGAAGATTATGAAAAAAAAGGGCTGTTTGAATTTAAGATATTTGTTAGAAAGAGTTAATTTGAACTAAACAGTAAATATTACTCCTTTTTTTTTGAACTGTAAATATTACTCCTACCCAAACTGATTTTTTAGGAAAAATAACTCCCCTTCCAAACAGCCATAAAAAGGGGAAAAAAACTCAACCCTCCAAGCAGGCCGGTGCTACTTGGGTTTGGGTCCAAGGTCCAACTCACTCCACGGCGGGCCACACGCACGCACCACCAGTCTGCATCCGCCTGCCCACCGGCCACCGGCCACCCTCGCCTTCGCGTCTCCCACCACCGCCCCGCTGTGGCTGCCCGTCCGCCGTCTCCACTTCTCCACCCTCTCTCCTTCCTCCCCGTCGCGCGGCTGGTAACGTCACATCCAGCAACCCCGGCCGCCTCCGCTGCCGGGTACACTGGACTGGACTGGAGATCCGGACTTCGATTTCGTCGGTAAGCTCGGTCGGGGCGCACTTAATTCCGAAGCATTTTCCCATTCCGGCCAAGTAAGAACCGATGAACTGTATGAGGGTTTTGACATCTGGGAAGAAACGCATAGGCGATGTTGATGTAGCGTGGGAACAGACCAGTAGGGGGGAATGGATTGATTACCTCTCCAAATTAAGCACCGAGAGCTGAAAATTTTGGGGGCACAATTGTTTGACCCAAGCCCTTACTTGTTAGGGCATTTTCCGCTTCGCCTACACCAAGCTCCAGCCGGAGGCAGCGAGTCCACCTCCGAGCAGCCGAACAGAATGGCCTGTGCCTCCAAGGACGATCTCACTCTCCTCTCCGGCGGGGAGCTTGTCGCCCACCTAACCAACACCTGTCGCAGGGCTGACTATGAGGCGGTCGCGCGTGTCCTTGATGACCGGGATCGCAAGTTTGCCAAGGACGAGGCTGCACTAAAGGCCGTGCTTGCTGACCTTGATGCAGCGAGCACGCAAGAGCGTGAGGTTGCCGAGGCAAAGTCCAAATTGGAGGCCGCTCTCAAGGAGGCAGACATCCTGCGGAATAAGTACGAGGCAACACTGTGCGCGCACGGCCGACCGCTGGACGGTGCCAAGGAGATGGCGCTCCTGCTCGAGGTTTCTGCTCCGGACACTGTACATCAGGACGAGTCACATGTCAAGGAGGCGAGCAAGGGGGAGGTGAAAGAGCCTGGCATAATTGACCTCAACGTGCTCGGTTGCTGTCCCGCTGAGGCAGGGGAGATGCGGGAGAGGCAAGAGAGAGGCGAAGGTGGTGGGGTGCAGCATGGTGGAGGCGCAAGAACAGAGAGGCGGAAGGCGGCGGAGGAAGGGGTGACACGATGGCGCTCACTGAGGGAGCTGTGCGCTGCTCAGGTTGGGCAGGGTGAGGGGTGAGTCACGTTTTTTCTTTAAGTTGCTTAGTTTTATTAGTTGCCACAAGGTCAAGGTTTGTTTTCCCTGTTGTGGTTAGTAACTGTGCTTAAACCTCCTAGAGTGTGCACAAAGTTGGTATTTTAGCAAAGTACTAAGCTACAGAGTGCTATTTTAGCAATTACAATGTACAAGGTGGTATATAGTCAAGTGCCAAAGTAGAAAATGGTGTATGATTAAAGTCCCTAATCAAATTCTATTGCCCATAGAATAATTAATGCAATGAATAATCTTTTTGGATCTATTAGATCAAACAAGAAGGCAGCGGCGGGTTTAGAGAAGCTCGGGAAGGGTCGGGAGATGTCGCTGGGCTATGCTGAGAAGCTGTCATACCGGGAGGATGTGGGCAGCGTAGGCATGCCTGAGATGTTCGACTCCCCCAATCTCCTCCAAGGAAAGGTAGATCATGTTGCTTACTACCAAACCTTTTTCGCTTTGTTTACCTACGCTGTAAGTGACCTATTGTTCATTCTTCTCTTGTGTTAGCCTTACTTGTTGCTTGTGTAAAGTATTATGCAATTAGTTATGATTAGCTAAGAAATATATAATAAAATATGATGGGTCTCAGAAGAGAGAAAATCTTTCTTTTGTTTCTTTTTTCCTTAATAGTCCGTATCAAGACCCATGCATGCCACATTATAACGTAGAAGCCTTGGAGAAGTTGTGGTTAGATAAGTCCTATGAAAGACTATCAAATTTGAAAAGATTATGTCATGAAGCCACCAGTGTTTCGTGAAATTGAGTAGTTACTGGGTTGAAAAATTATACTGCGTGACAGTTCATTGGTTATAGAGTTGAATAAATGAAGGAAACATTTTTGGCCTACAACTTGGTTGGGTGCAAGGGTCTTCTAATCTCATGTTACATACAATTTAATCATACACCAGCTTGGTCCTCATCCTGAGGATTTGTGTTTAGGCTATAGTCCAGAAGTCTAGGTACTGAAAGGCATACGAATATATGGAAAACAGGGAATTATACTGTGTGATGGTTCATTGGTTATAGAGTTGGATAAATGAAGGAAATATTTTTGGCCTACAACTTGGTTGGGTGCAAGGGTCTTCTGATCTCATGTTACATACTCCCTCCATTCCATAATAAGTGTCGCTGATTTAGTACTAAATCAACAACACTTATTATGGATCAGAGGGAGTACAATTTAGTCATACATCAGCTTGGTCCTCATCCTGAGGACTTGTGTTTAGGCTAATCCAGAAGTCTACTAGGTACTGAAAGGCGTACGAATATTTGGAAAACAGGGCAGCAATCATTGGATATCAATGTTATTTTTTACAAGGGAATTTTCTGATGTGGGGTAAGTTGAGGCAGGCAGCAGCGAAAGACCTTTGAGGGAACCGGATGCCAACATCGACGACGACATGGCTGCGGGGGAATTGTGTGTTCTGTGTGTGTGCGGAGAAGAGGGGGGGTTTGTTTATAATTTGCGCAATCATGCCTTTTAGAAAACTTGCTTTAATTGGCAATATATAAAAAATATTTGGCAGGCATTTGTCCAGTTCTCGTGTAAAACTCCCATGTTATGATATGCAGACATTTTACTACTTAACATTCTTTTCTGAAGAAAGAAACATTGTTGAAGTGTTCCTTTTGCTGGATTAATGGTGCAGATAGAAGAGCTTGCAATTATGGTGCAAAAGGTTGGGCTACCATGGTGGATGTCAATAAATCTCTAGTCATGTTTTATATGCAGCAGTTTCAGCAAAATATCCCTGATTGTTTCAGAGTAAGCATTTAGTGGTGTTTACCGGAGCAGGGATATCAACTTCATCAGGTATACCTGATTTCCGAGGGCCAAAGGGAGTGTGGACTCTGCAGGTAGTCTGTCTATGTTGCTTCCGCTTAGTATGGTTCCCTCCGTGCATGAATCTTTTTCTTTTCAGAATATGTTGTGATGCTTGATTGCTAACCTTTCATATTTCACTGTTCTCGTATGCCATGTGGTTCATGTTTAACGGAAAACTTAGGCTTCCATATAGTTACTATCTGACTTATGTAACCCAAAAAGTTATGCTTTATGATCTGCAGTTTTATTATGTTAATGACCATACTTAGTCACATAGTAGTTACCATCATTTCCTATACGATAATTCTACCATTCATGAGAAACCGTTATTTGAATAAATAATAAGCAGTTGATATGTCACATGTTTTTTGTAGCGTGCAGGAAAAGGTGTTCCTGATGCTTCACTCCCATTTCACCGAGCAGCTCCAACCTTGACACATATGGCGCTAGTTGGATTGGAAAGAGCAGGACTCCTAAAGTTTGTCATAAGTCAGGTGTGCATTATTGAACTAAGTTTACTGTATGGAGTTTTATATTGGTTTTTGTGACCACCATTAATGACTTATTATTATAAGATTAACTCTTAGGGAGCTTTTGCTCCGAGTAACTATTACAAGGTTAACACTTAGGGACTTTGCTCCGAGTCACTATTATAAGGTTAACTCTCAGGAACGTTTCTGCAAAATTAGTTTCTATGGGCTCCAGATATTCTACTGAGTACTGATTAACGTACTGAAAGCAAATATACCAATATTTAGTATGCGAACTCTGTTTTTGTGTTTCACAAATTTTACTACTATGTCCTTTCATTACAGTATTATTCTTTGTGGTGAACAAATTGCCAGTTATCACAATCGTACTTATTTTATCCATGTAATTTGATCTTGTGCAAGGCTTACGGTAGTTATGCTTGCCAGAATGTTGACAGCTTACATCTGCGCTCTGGCTTCCCGAGGGAGAAGCTGGCTGAGTTGCATGGGAATTCTTTCAAGGAGATCTGCCCATGCTGTAAAACGGAGTAAGCTTACCTTGCTCTGCTCATATTATGTTTTCTTAGGGAAACACCAAAATATTAGTTCCTTTTTTCTATATATGTATTCATTTAGCTCTTCCCTGAGTCCTTGTCTTTATGAAGGTACCTACGTGATTTTGAAATAGAGACAATAGGACTGAAGGATACTCCGAGGCGCTGCACCGTTAAAAAATGTGGAGGTAGATTGAAAGATACAGTTCTTGATTGGGAGGTATAAACTATATTAAGAGCTGCAAATTTTCTCTCTCGACTTGCTTTACCAAGAAAGTGCTTCATTTTTAACTGAAAGTTCTGTTAGACAATACATGATTTTATTGTTTTACTTGCTTAATCTTTGCTATAAAGTTTGTGTATTTCTGTTATAATGTGGTTATAGTTGCCTCCATGCCATTTAGAAATCCGTCACTGAAGGCATTGCCTCAAAATGACTTTTTTATTTCATAGCTAGCATGATATTTGGTGAATTTGAATCCAAAGGGAACCGGGAGCTCTTATTGTACAAACTTAAATAGGTTAGGCTGCGCAATGCTGCACGATTCTAGAGGCAGTCGCCCCCTAGCCCACCCCACCTACCTCTAGCCCCGCCGCCGACGAGCTCTCGCCGGTAGCCCTCCCTCCTCCCCAGAGCCTCCCAGCCCCCCTCTTCCCCGTCGCCATGTCCTCTCCGAGAGAACAGCAGCGACCCACTCCACCTCGTGGCGGCAGCAAGCGGCGACGGTGGCTCGAGTTCGCCGCTCAGCCTTCGTGGCGGCTCCCCCACTCAAGCCTGACTGCTTCTGCCATTCGCGACGACGGAGGCTCCTGCCGCCATTGCAGCCTCGCTCAAAGTCCACCATGCTTGCAATGCGCGCGTGACAGGCCGGTTGTTGTTAATTTGAGCGACGGAAGAACCACGGCCACCCTGCCATGGCGACTTCAAAGACCGGCCGATCGCCGGAGTTCGAGGTCGACTGCTCACGCTTGAGGTCAGCCACCCTTCTTGTGAAGTCTTAACGAGATTCGGTGCCACATCGCCTCCTCTCGAGCCATAGCTTGCGCGCACACACGCCAGCGCCGCCCAGGCTAGGTTCTTTGGTCGAGCGCCAGCGTGCCGGACGACTTTGCCGCGTCCACTCGCGTGGTCGCCTCGACGCGCCACCGCCACCTCATAGCCAACTCATTGCGCGACCCGCCTCGCATGGCGCGCCTCCCGGGACGCCGCTACCGCCACCTCCACCTCCGCAGCACCAACTCACGCCGCCACCGTGCCCGCCACTGATCTTGACGAGCCGGTCCGAGTCATAATCTCCCGCTCGGTTGACATCGTGGAAACGGAGCGTGTGCTGCAGCGCGCGTTCGTGGCGACCATCACTGGCACCAGGCCGGAGGTGTCCGTGGACCAAGTCGAGGCGCTGTTGTGTGCTTCTTTCGAGCTGGTCGCTGGCGAGTTCTCCGTCCTGCTGCACAGCCCCGAAGATTTCCTAATTCTCTTCCACTCCCAGGCCGCGTTGTCCGTGCGCTTGTCCGTGGCCGACCCGGTTTCTCCTCTCGGCCATGGTGCAAGCTCGCCCACGCCGATCTGGGAAGGATGGACACCGCGTCGAGCTAGAGCTCCGCGGCGTCTCTGCCCAGGCATGGCATGTCTCAACTGCCAAGCACGTTCTCGATTCGGTCTTTGGTCGAGGTACGCATCTCGCCGCCTTGACTCCGTCCCGACCTCATTGTCTTCGGACTCACAGCGCGCGGCAACCCGTCGCTCATCCGCCACCGTGCGGTGCTGGAGATCATCGAGCTCCTCCCGGCACGCCACCACACCGCCCTGCCAACCTTGCGAACCCTCAAGTACCCATCGGCCAGCTCCATCAACATCCGCGACTCCGCGCCGTCGACCGTAGCGAAGCAGCAGCGCTAGTGACAATGGTGGCGACGCGAACGGCGCGGCCAGGACTCCAGCCGTCGTGGCCGCAGCGCAGAGACGCTCGCTCCACCCGGGAGGACCTACCGACGTCGCGGTCGACTCCTCGGGTTGGACATCCGCCGCGCGTCCGCTGCGTGCAGATGGTGTCGCGTTGACTGTGGCTGGTGCCAGGGCCATGGCCGCCAAGGTCCCGAGAAGCTTCGAACGGTGGACCCCTGGCCTGGTCAGCGTGGGCCTAGCCGCCCTCGTCGCAGAGCTAGAAAAGGAAAGAGGAGACAGAGGCAAAGTGGAGGCCAGGACAGAGAGGAGCCTGAAAAAGCTGGGGACACGGTGGATTCCTTGCATGCCGTCTCTGCCTTCGTACCGTTGGCCAATGGACTATCGACTCCTGGCGCTCCTCCGTTGGTGGGCCTTGGTCCATCTTCGTTAGTGCCCGGTAGGTGGACAAGTTGCGTCGCCTAGCGCCCAGGACGGGAGCTGCGAGGGGGACCCCTCCTCCACCTCCCCCCTGATTGGGTCTCGGGATTAGAACACGCCAAGCAGCCCTGCGCCCTTGGAAAGCGAAGTGCCAGACTCCTTGCTTGGAGAGGACGACGCAGGCTTTGAGGAAGATCGCCGGTCGGCCTCTGGCAACGCTTCCCCCACCACGGCGCCCACCTCCCACTTGGCTGCTTCCAATGACCGGTCTCCGCTGACGAACGAGGTCAGCACGGTTCAAACGGGCGCCGCCACCGCTGGCGAGAACACCGCTTCTACCGCACATGGTACCGATGAGGATGTGGCCATAACCCCGCAGAGGGTGATCTTGCAGCGGCCCATAGCCCCTGTTAGCCCAAGCGAGCATGGCCCACCGCCCACCTAGTGGCTACCCACAACAGCCACCCCGGTACGCAACCCAGGTTGGTTCGCCACGCCGCCAATAACGCTGCGCCCTCCTAACCGTGCGGAGCCCCGCTCCTGGACTCTGGGGGAGTTTCTCGCCGAGGCCACCAAGAACCTCACCGCCACCCTCCCCACCCCTAGCCGGCGCGCTCGAAGGCCTGCGCTCAACTTCTCGCCGCGTCCTCTACATGCAGCAAGAGTACACCACCGCCCACTGCGGAGCGCCGGGCTCAGATCACGATCCTGCGTACCCTTGGGATTATAGGTGCTAACTAGAAGATCAGTGCCTCGGAGATGAAGACGTATGATGGTCTTTTCGCTGTCCCGATCCCGTTCTCCGTACTCGCTGCTGTCGCCAAGTTGGTAGACCGCGAGCTGCCGTAGGACGTGGAGATGGACGCACCATCAGTCGCCTTGGTGCAGCCGGCTAGCCTGGAGAGGGTCTAGCTTGGCGTATGTAGCTTGCTGTCGATTTCTATACTCATGGATCACGGCCTTAGAATTATTTGTTGGAACGTCCATGGGATGAATGCGCGTGCCCGCCTGCTGGCTATTCGCACTCTGGTTGACTCGGCTGGTGCCACGATGTGTGTTTCCAAGAAACAAAGATGGAACTTATCTGT
Source organism: Avena longiglumis (assembly GCA_030063025.1). Taxonomy (NCBI): domain Eukaryota; kingdom Viridiplantae; phylum Streptophyta; class Magnoliopsida; order Poales; family Poaceae; genus Avena; species Avena longiglumis. The sequence continues at coordinate 35,330,600 of CP125974.1, forward strand.
TTGTCGATGATTCTTGAGTTCTTTGGGCGGAGTTCGACGAATCGTCTACCGTACCGCTTCGGCACCTCTGGTGGGATTCTGCTAGCCTGGAAGAGCCAGCTCGTGACGATTTCGGACCCGATTTCGGACCCTGAGTTCTCTACGAACACGCTTTCTGCGAAAATCGCCGCAACTCTCGACTCTCCGGCTTGGTGGATCACGATCGTCTACGGGCCACAGAGTGACGCTGACAAGGTCGCGTTCCTGCGCGAACTGCAAGACGTGCGTGAGGAATGCCTGAGGCCCTGGCTACTCTGCGGAGATTTCAATCTCATCTACGGCGACGAGGACAAGAGTAACAATAACCTAAACCGGCGGATGATGGCGCGGTTCCGTCGCTTCCTCAATGACATGGCGCTCAAGGAGCTGTACCTCAATGGGCGGCGATACACGTGGTCGAATGGCCAAACGCCGCCCACGCTAGTGCACTTGGACAAATTCTTCTGCACCTCGGATTGGGAGGACAGCCATGTCGATTGTCACCTGCGCTGTTTAGCCTCGGTGGTGTCAGACCACTGCCCGCTGCTCCTTGACCGCGTGCCCCTCCCGCCGGCGAGGCGTCGGTTTCGGTTCGAGGAGTTTTGGCTGCGTTTGGACGGGTTCCACGACACAGCCTGGAACTCCGTCCATGACATGGACTCGTTTCGCCGTCTCACGCTACGGTTGCAGGCCACCGCACGCGCGCTGACTAGTTGGAGCGCCAAATCGGTGGGCGGAGTGCGGCACAAGCTCGTGATCGCCCGGGAACTGATCCTTAGGTTCGATGCTGCGCAGGAGAACAGATTGCTCTCTATGCATGAAACGTGGCTTCACAAGCAGCTCAAAGTCACGTATTTGGGGCTTGCATCGCTGGAGCGAACCATCGCCCGGCAACGCTCCAGGATTGCTTGGCTTAAGGATGGTGACGCCAACACGGCGTTCTTCCATCGGCAGTGCAGCCACAGGAGGCAGAAAAACTGGATCCATGCTTTGCAATCCGGCGATCGCGTCATCTCCGATCAAGCGGATATGGCTTAGGCGGCGTTTGCACACTTCGATGGGCTTCTGGGCACAGCTGCTGAGCGTGAGCACTCGCTCAACCTCGAGCACCTAATCGCCCCGGACCTCGACCTGCACGACCTCGACGCCCCCTTCTCCGCAGAGGAGATCTGGACGACTATAAAGCTGATGCCGACACATAAGGCCCCCGGCCCTGATGGTTTCATGGTGGAGTTTCTCCGCGCATGCTGGAGCACTGTCCGGCAAGACATCATCGATGCCTTCCAACAATTATTCGAGCTTCGTGGGCGAGGTTTCCACCGCCTCAACCAGGCCCTTTTGACTCTGCTCCCAAAACGCGTCGACGCAAGCTCCCTCGGTGACTATCGCCCCATAAGCTTGGTGCACCTGATCGCCAAGGTTTTCACAAAGCTGCTTTCTCTGATGCTGGCTCCCAAGTTGGATCGCCTCGTTAGTGCTAATCAAAACGCCTTCATCCCGGGAAGGAGCCTGCACGACAACTAAGTCCTCCTCGTGAAGCAATCTGCGCGGCTGCTGCACTAGTTGCGCGCGCCGCGCCTCTTGCTCAAGCTCGACCTCGCGCGCGCCTTTGACACCGTCTCATGGACGTTCCTTTTTGAGGTGCTTCGAGGCTACGGCTTCAGCGACCTCTTCTTCGACTGGCTTGCCATCTTACTCTCCTCCTCGAGCACGCGAGTGTTGATTAATGGAGACCTTGGGCCACCCATCTGGCACCGGCGAGGGCTGCGACAGGGCGACCCATTATCGCCCCAGCTTTTTGTTCTCTCTGTCGACGCTCTTGGACGCTTGGTTCAGCGCGCCATTGAGCTCGGCATCCTGCAGCCGCTCCACCCTCGCCGCCGGGTACCTGCGTTCTCGCTCTATGCCGACGACGTTGTCCTCTTCTGCCACCCCACGGCCAGCGACGCAATCGCGATCAAGGAGATCCTGAAGCTTTTTGGTCAGGCATCCAGGCTGCAGGTCAACTTTGGCAAGAGCTCGGCCTCCCTCCTAAACTGCGACACGACTGCGCCGCGCCAGCGGTCGAGCTGCTGGGCTGCCCCGTTGTTGAGCTACCCCTAACCTATCCGCCGACCCACGGCTGTGCAGCTGCAACCGCTCGTCGACAGGGTTGCAGCACGTCTGCCCACCTGGAAGGCACGGCTCATGAACAGAGCAGGGAGGCTCGCATACATCAAGGCCGTCCTTAGCGCCGGTTGCAGCACGTCTGCCCACCTGGAAGGCGCGGCTCATGAACAGAGCAGGGAGGCTCGCATACATCAAGGCCGTCCTTAGCGCGATTCCCTTGCACCAGCTGCTAGTGCTGGGACCGCCCAAGAAGATCCACAAGCAGCTCCAGCGTATCCAGCGCGGCTTCCTTTGGGAGGGTCGTAAGGAATCCAGCGGCGGCAGCTGCCATGTGAACTGGGATCGAGTTTGCCGCCCTACCTCACACGGCGGCCTTGGTGTGCCTGACCTGCAGAGAACCGGCCTCGCACTTCGCCTGCGCTGGCAGTGGTTCTCTTGCACGGATGACCAACAATCTTGGCATGGCTTGGACTTGCACTTCCCGGCGGCAGAGCGCGCCGTCTTTTTTGCCTCCACCACGATGGCCGTTGGCAATGGCCAGACCGCCCTCTTCTGGGAAGACCGATGGATCGATGGCTGCGCAGTCAGTGAGATTGCGCCGCAGCTCTATGCCTGCATCCCCAAGCGGCGACGCAAGATCAGAACCCGTGGCGGCAGGGCTCGAGGCGAACAGTTGGGCCAGGGATATCCAGGGTGTGTTGGGTGTGCACGAGATTGGCCAGTACCTGTGCCTCTGGCAAGCCATCGCGCACACCGAGCTCACCATCGAACCCGACCGCCTCATCTAGAAGTGGACAGCGAACGGCTTCTACTCGGCGCAATCTTGCTACAAAGCCCTCTTCCACGGCTCGATGCTGTCCCAGAGCTGCAAGCTAATTTGGCGGACTTGGGCACCACCGCGAGTCAAGTTTTACCACTGGCTGGCTGCGCAAAACCGGTGATGGACTGCCGACCGCCTCGCAAGTCGTGGGCTTCAACACCATGCCAAATGTCTGCTATGCGATCAGCTACTGGAGAAGATGCACCACCTCAGCATTGCTTGTCCCTTCTCTCGCATGTATGGCATGGGGTCCTGTCCTGGCTGAAGTTGCCTTGCCAACCTCCGAGCGACGAGGCCAACCTCACTGACTGGTGGAGTGACGCGCATTCAAGCTTGCCCAAACCGATGCGGAAAGGTCTGGCCACCATCACCCTCTTGATGCCCTGGATGGTTTGGAAGCACCGGAACAATTGCGCTTTCAACGGAGCGCAACCTTCCCTGCCACGGGCGGACGCAGCGTCCCTGTCACCCGGCGCTCGCCCGGGCTTCGCTTCCGCGCGCAAGCTGCAGCCATCGATCTCAGCTAGCAAAATCCTATCAAGCGATGGGCAAAAACCGGTTGGCTCACTTGGCGTGATGGGCCCTTTGTCTTGTGCCACGAGTCCAGCAAAGGTGCGGGGACACAAACGCAGCCCCGATCAACCATTATGCCTCATCTAGTTCACTCGTCCAACCGTCGGCTCAGCTGGGTCAATAGCTAAAAAAAATATACTTTCTTTGTCCAAAAATAACTAAGAAGTCGTTTGGTATCATTCGGACTAGAATCCTGGAATTCATTTTGCAATACCATACTTTCTCTTTAGCTCAATGTAAAGCCCTTGTACAGTCAGCCTCTCTTCTTCTTTTCACTTCGCTTGTTTTGTAATCGGTCCTTTTGGCTACCCTTTATTATATTGAAAATGGTTCAGGCTGGCCTAGTGCCCGCAGTAGGTTCCTCAAAAAAAAAAAAATCCATCCCTATGCTGTTTGGTTGTCATGGAATTGGGTCGTCATTTCATTTGGCAAATCCATCCAAATATCCGTGTGTAAACCCAATTCCTATCTTAGACTTGTCATTTTTAAATTCTGGTGGCAGCCAAATATATGGGTGTTTCTGGAATCATAATATAAATGAAAGGAGCCTTGACGAGGGAGCAACAAGATTCCAAGGAGCGTCATGCACGAGGAGCAACAACAGCGGGCGACAGAGTAGTGGCAGGCCACGCTCCGCAAGTATAGGGTGGCCATGGAGAAGTAGGAGGACCGCACTTGCTGCATCAAGCAGGAGCTCATCGAGCTCTCCTTCGATAGTCAGAGTTTCATTAGTCTTTGGGGAGTTCTTGATAAGTCCTAGCATATCTAATATTAGCGCACATGATTATTTGAATGTGTTTTAACTTATGAACATTCGAGTGGGTTGTGAATTAGTGAACACTCCGAATGTGTTGTGAACGTATAATCTATTGTATTCGTGTTTCCGCATTAAAACCACCGTGAAAACTATATTTGCTCCATATTATGTTTATATTTGTTCGAGAAATTTTTAGATGCCTTGCGGCGCGCCCAGGCTTCGACAAATTTCTGGGTCCGCCTCTGTTCCCTGCCAAACCTGCTGAGCAAGATCAGGGAGGAAGCGGCGGCATGGGTGCTGGCCGGTGCCAAGGGCCTGCGTGATGTTTGGCCAACGACATGGGATGTTCACTGAGTGTATCTATTTTTGCCTTTGGGTCGGTTCCCTCCTAGGAGGGTTGTAAATCTGAACTCTGCCTTTTCAATGCAATGAAACGCAATAGACTATTGCGTTTTCTCGAAAAAAATATTTGGTGAATTTACTTGATTATTATAATTGCAAACACTTCATCTTTTAGGTGTTGTGTTTACAAAATCAAATGTTTAACAGTGAAAATATATTAACTTCATGCTCTCCAAATAAAATGTTCAACATTGAAAAAAAATTCACAGAGCTGTTCTGTGACTATTGCCATGACCAATACATGCACAGTACACGGTGGACATATACAAAGTTACAAAGAATCCTAGATGTTTCCTGACTGAATTTGTCTGTGTTTATGTAATCAGCTTATTATATTTGTTAATGTCCCATTGGGGTCATATGTATCATATATATTTATACACACACTACATGGAGGAGATATACAAATAATTTCCTAGAGAAGGAGAGGGAGAGATGAACTACTACACGTCTATGTCGAAGTTGTTGCCAATTCATTAATAATTCCATCGATTTTTCAGGATGCTTTGCCCCCTGAGGAGATGAATTCTGCCGAGGAGCAGTGTCGAGCAGCTGATCTTGTCCTATGTCTAGGAACTAGGTTTGTCATGCTACCCTCACGCAATAGCTGTAATTTCTTTCACGGTTTCCTTCTTCATTACTGAAGTTATTGTGGTTACAAAACTGTCGCTTGCCAATAAATTTCAATTGTTTATAATGATAAGATACTCAGAACTCCAGTTGCTATAGCTCTGTTTTTTTTTTTTGGAAAACTGTCCAGGTACCATTCGCTTCAAACAGTTATCCAATGCACCATCAAACACCGCAATAAAGCCAGCTAACAGCTTTACAGGGTAGAATAACCATTTGTAGTTCAGGGGGTTTAATGGACTTGCCTGAAAGCCCAAGGGGTGCAATATGTATCATTTATTAAATTGTATTTAGTAAGCATGATTCTCATGTTCGACCTGGGACATCAATTGCTGGATTAGTGGTTCTACAAAAGGCTATGTAGATGCACAAAATTTTAAATGCATGATAACTATGCCTTTAGTATATTGTAGTTAGGACCTGGGATCCCTATTTCTCTCTCGACGTGCTTGGAAGAGTGTGCTCTGGATACTACACCTTTTGTGGAATGTCAGCCCAAGGATGGTGCAAGACTTGGCCACAACATGCACATGTTTTGGCCTGAGGAAATGGCCACAAGTACAAGGGTCATCCTTTACCCAAGTTGCACAGACATGCGCCAGGATAATCGAGTCATTTGACACAGCAAAAGACTTTCTCTTACCGAGTAAGATAAGACATGAGAAAAACAGCAATTCAATGGGTGTGGTTGTAGCTTGTCAAGCGAACTATGCTGAAAATGCTTGCCAACAATACATGCATCTTTCAAGAACGGTAAGTGTTTCATCAGGCCATTGTAGGTTCAGGTGGCACCAAGAAGACTTCCTAGATTAGATATAATGGTTGATGACCTAAGCTGCTGCATGGGATCAACCGATACCAGTCTGTGCATCCCTAGTTCAACTTCAACAAGTGATCAGGTCCTGTCTCCTTCAAAGATTGGAACCTTGGTCTGGATCAAAAGTAGTCTGACCACTATTTGTGATAGTCACTTTTGATGCATCAAAAGATAAATGAACTATTGAGTTTTGACATGTCTTCATGCTCTGCCATGTTGCAGTGCAGTGTATGTTTAACATGTATAGTAGTCAAGAATTTAAGATCCCTATCTCCCATATACTTGTTCTTCACCATGATCCATTCTGAAGCATTGTGTCCCACCCCCCTCTCATTTGATCAATTTGACCTTTGTTGGTTAGTGTTAGTTCATCGTTTATTTTGGAGTAGCAAGTTCTTAATGTCCTACCTTATTAATCAGTTCTGCTTGTTGAACGTTCTTTATGATAATAATGACCTGTGCTTCTGTTGTTTCTTTTCTACTAATATACAGTAATATGCAGCTTGCAGATTACTCCTGCATGTAATATGCCTCTGATGTCAATCAAGAATGGGGGGAAAGTGGCTATTGTTAATCTTCAGGTGCGTGCAATTGAATTCAAGCATACTGTTTTTTGTCTTGAAATATCGACCAAAGCACTAACTTGCACACTTGTCTCTATTTTCTAGGAATGCCATACTTCTGCTTGGGAAATTTTTGTTAATATTGATGCTACACATGTACCTTTACAAAGTTGGCAATTTTGAAGTAGAACTAAACCGTGTTTCAACTCATATGTGCCACTATATACTGCAGTACTGTCGGGCCATTTTAGAAATTTGAAGTGCTGTTTATTTGGTTCTTTCATTAGGCCTTCTTAAAATTTATGGTTCAAATCACTCAAATCTATAATTTCACAGTTAAATAGTTGGTTTTAAAATTCAAGTTTGACTTCAGAACTCATTTTGTGGCATGGCCTTCATTTAGAACTTGGATTCTAGATTCAGTACAAAGGTTTGAATTGAAACAGTGAATAATTTCTGAAGAACCAATTTTGTAGGTGAAATCTGTCAATTAAATATAGAGTTAAATACAGGGTATTTACCTTAGTTGAAATTTGACAAATAATGTCTAGAATGGGATATGATGAAACGCTGCTTGCTTTGGTGTATACAGAACATGAGAGCAGCATATGCATCCTTGGGATAATAGACCCAAAGACTGCTACTTTCTCATGGCATTTGATAAACCTGCAACAAGTTTGCAATCTGATTCCTTACAAGTTCTTCTGTTTCTGTTTTACTTTCAGGCAACTCCGAAGGATAAAAAGGCAAGCCTTGTCATCCATGGGCTTGTGGATAAGGTGTCTGTTTTTCTTGAGGTTCCTTTGTTGCTATTATGTTTCCTTGCTATAGTAATTTACTGTGTCAACTCAGGTCATTGCTGGAGTGATGTACATTCTGAATCTGCGCATTCCTCCATATATACGTATTGACTTCATTCAGCTTCTTCTTCGGCACACAGTCAAAAGTAGGGTCATCTCACCATTTCTTAAATATCCATTCGTACTTGGCTCTGCAAATTTCTTGCTTTCAAAGTTAGTGACAAACTAAATGCTGGCATCATCAAAAGTCCCTCATTTCCAATATTTGAGCAACTGAAGATGATGAAGTTCCCTGCAAACTTATGGTCTCCATACAAATACAAACAGTGAAATTCTGTATGATGTCAATATGTCATTCGTAAATTGCATATGAATTTTGATTTATGATTAAGTGCTTTCTGTGCAACTGTCCTAGGACAGCTAAATAGTTTAATTGGCTTTATATGAAAATGGATTTAATCACTCGAAAAGGAGGACAAGCTCCATGGAGCCTTTTTTTTATCCGAAAGTTCATTTGTTCACTTAAAAGAAATCTAGAAAAAGATGCAAGTACATATGGATGTCTAGTATGTATGTGTAAGGTTTCGTTGAATTATGTTTTTGTTTGCGGTTTACAGAAAAAGACAAATGTGAAGACCAAACAAAAAATGCATATTTAGACCACATTTTTGTCTAATGTTGCATGTTGATAGCATATGTGTAAATCTTTTTGGAACATGATTTTCATTTTTTTTTGCAATAAAGGGTTCCCTGGAGCTCGGGAGCCATATTTCCGCACCCATTTAATCACATGCTCGCTCATACTGCATTATCTCTTCTATTCAGAGAAATGTGTAAGATGGACTCTGCGAGTAACAAGCATTCATGGCGTGCGAGCACCACTGTCATTTCTTCGGTCAATCGAGGTTTTGCAACTTTGACTATAATATAATACATCCATATAGTTGTGTACTACTATGCTTTTATATACTCTACATTATTAAATTCTCCAGTAAGGAGATAATCTTACTCTATCCGATCCATAATAAGTTGTGTTACATTCAATCGTTTGTGCAAATATTATTGCGTTAAGAATCAATTGAATCGAAGTCAGTGTCATCATTGGCTTCAAGATATGGGTCATAGTTTGTGTGCACTAACTAAATACTCCATCCAATTCCCTAGAAACTGTGGTCTACAAAACATGAGATTGACTACTAATTTCTGTTATCATATGTTTGTAATACCCAATAAATTATGACATTACTGATATTTCCCCGACAAATCTACATACATGACAACAACTTTTTGAGAACTAAAGGGAGAGTAGTACAATCCCCAAACTGGCACATTCTTAAGAGCTATACAACCTTTTGCCGATCAAAGATGATCATTGTAGCAGCCTTGTCATATATGTTTCTTCCAAGATTTCTTGCAAGGTAGATACATTTATCTACGAGACTGACCCATCTCTTTTAGGAAAATTTCTCATCTTTTCTTCTGCTTTGGAGTCTCTAAACTTAGAAAGTCTAGCTTCTGTAACCAACCAATTCATCGACATGCCACTGAACCATTTTTTATAGTCGTAATGACAACAAGCCTTGTTGCAGCTGAGTAACAGGACTGTGGCTGCTTGTTTTCTCGTCTGATGATATGGAAGTTATAGTAAGCTAACGGCCAAGATTATTGAAAGCTGGTCATAAAGTATTTCTTAACATAGACGCCTGTGTGTTCTAATGGAAAGCATCTCTTACTGATATATGGTCATTTTTTCTTATTCATCAACAGGTTTCCTTTCCAGAAAGATCTGACATGAAACCTGTAGTGCTTATGGAGCAACCATTTTCTTTGCAGAGGTATATTGGAGATTGTAAAATCTCCCAATCAATGTGTGCCAACTGATCACACAGAAAAAGAAATGTTTCATTTTCAAATATTATGTGCCATTCACATTGGAGATTTGCCTACTTCTGTAGGGAAACATCAATGTCTAGCACATTTTTCATGTTGCTGACATTGAACTTCAGTGATGGTTGTGGCTGCTCGAGGTCGTCAATTGAATGTCATGTTAATTTTCAGGTTAGCTGCAACTGGACACTCCTTTATCATTTTTTTCTGACTAAGCTGCATAGAGTAGAGTGAACTAAAAAGACAAGCAACAGGCCGATGGACACAACATTGTCATTTTTTGTTCTTCAATTTAATCAAATTGTGCCTGTTCGCAGTACTTGTGAAGTAGTGCATCCTTATTTATTTATTTTGCAAAGGAAGTAGAGCATCGCTGCTAGTTTGAAAATTTTGGAATAATGTAACGTGTATTCCACATACATGGGGTAGCTACTCCATACAGGCAGCAGTTCTGTATGTACTTAATTTACTCGACTACTTGGTAGTACCATTTTTCTTGTTATTCTTCAAATTTGTTCAAAGGATTATCTACCTACTTTTTTGGAGTGGCTATTTCGCATAATGCCTTGTGAAAATGTTGGTTAACACCAAGTAGATTCCATTGGTCTTCTTACCGTGCAAATTAAATGTGATTCATGCAGAGGCAAAAGGAGAGCTTTGTTAGAGAAAGAAGCCTAGTCCTACAAGAGTTGAAGTGCAGTGCAGAGCGCCAGCATCGCGTCGGGCAGCAAGCTATTCTCGAAAGGCAGAGTCTGCCACGAGCCGAGACATCCGCACACGCGTTTGTGACCAACCTTGTCAGGTATGATGCTGAAGATCTCAGGGTGGCTGAGCCCAAGGGTACCTGGATGGACAGCGGCAGCGGCAGCAACAATAATAGGCCTACAAAACGACAAGTGGAAGGCCCTAGCGGCGGTTACCCAGCATCGCCAAAGAAGCTAAAGTGGTAGAATTGTCTAGATCGAGCTATCTGACTTGTTCCAGTGGATTCGTCGGGCTCAGTAGATGGGTACTAGTTTGCAGTAGCAAGAGTAAGGTGCAGAGAGTTAGATAAACGAAGTAAGAAGGTAGGTGCGTAGCAAAGGGGTCAGCTCAAGGGAAACTGGTGGAAACACTAGATTGATTGTATCTTTCCTTTTCTTTTTGTAAAGCTCTCGAATTTCCGGAATTTCCGAAGTGTTGCTATCATGTTATCCAATTGAGAACTGGAGGTGAAGTTATTGATACCGAATGGAATAAGAATTTAAAATTTAAAGAACAGCCCCAGTGAGGCAGTGATTATGCATATGAAAACGGCCCCAGTGAGTTCACATCTCTTGATCATTGCCCATTAACTAGTGATTTGCATCCTTCGTAGTGACTTCATATCCAATATAGGTCTCAGCATGCCACGACATTCTAGCTAGTTTTTTGCGATTCCTACTACCTTATAAACTACTCCGTACTAGTATCTTGTAGTTTCAGAAAATTCCGGTGCCCTTTTCACCACCTTTACTAACTTTGCAGAATTTCAGCATTTCTGCAATCTTGTCTACTATAAATAGTATGGAAAAATTGTGACATTAGGTGAAGACTATTCCATGTAAAAACAGGGAATATACCTGCACAGTGACTGCACGCGCAAATCCAGAGCACACGTAGTATAAGTTTTGAAGTTTCAAAACACTGTGTGGATTTTGAACCTATATAAATTCTAAGTCAAAAATGCCTGCTTGTATTTTGTGAACAAAAAGAAAGAGGGGGATTTCTACTACAGGCTATGTAAATCGATAGACACAATCTGTCGTTTCTGCGAGGCACGCAATGAAACATGTTTTTGTGCTATAATGCTATAATTTCTGTGATACACATCGTCAAATAATGTACACCCACACGGCGCGTCCTTTTTACACTTCGGTGTTCAGTTACCATCTACTACACTGAATTTCTTAAGAGCGTCGACGCGCCATCGCGTCCAAGAATCCCCGCATCACCACCACCGACGACTCGTCGCCGTCGCCGTCCCTCGCCGCGTCGATCACCTCCTTCGCGTCCGCCGCCTTCCGCCTCATCACGGCACGCACCTCAGAAGTCTCGCCGAGCACCCTTTCCACCGCCTCCGCCACCTCATCCCCCGTCACCACCGCGCCAGCACCGCGCGCAAGCTCCACGCACACCCCCATCTCCTCCGCCATCGTCTTGGCGTTGTAGAACTGCTCCGCCGAGAGCGGCCACCCGACCATCGGCACGCCGGCGGCGAGGCTCTCCTGCGCCGAGTTCCACCCGCAGTGCGTCAGGAAGGCCCCCGTGGCCGCGTGCGCCAGGACCTCCACCTGCGGCGCCCAGCACCGCGCCACAAGACCGCGGCCCGCCGCCTCCATCCTCTCCTCGAACCCCTTCGGCATCCCGGACGATGGTCCACCGCCGTTCACGTCTGCTGCGGGCCGGATCACCCACACGAACCTGTGCCCGCTCTTCTCGAGCCCCATCGCCAGCTCCGTCGTCTGCGAAGCACTGATGGTGTACTGCGAGCCGAACGACACGTACAGAACCGAGCCCGGCGGTTGTTTGTCGAGCCATGACAAGATGGGGCTAGTCGTCGTCGTCGTATCTTCCGGCGACGGCGACGAGGAGCTAGCTGCCCTGAGAAGCGGCCCGACCGGGAATACCGGCACATTGTTGAGCCATTGCCGAAGCATGCTTAAACCCTTGGGCTCCAACTTCTCCGCGGTGTTGACGAGCAGCGCGTCGGCGCGGGAGAAGGCGGCGATCTGCCTGCGGATGAACGTCGACCACGCGTCGACGCCGTCGGCCGCCACGAGGTGGTCGGTGAGCTGCGAGCGGTGGACGCGGACGTCCGGGAATCTGGGCAACCGGAAACACTCGTCGTCGTCGGGGACGAGCGGCACGCTGTCCCAGAGCGAGAAGTAGAGCGCCGCGCCGTAGCCGCCGGTGGTGAGCAGGACGGAGCGCGTGACGCCTGGGTCGTCTGGCGCGACGCCGTCCGCCGTCGAGGCCAGGAACATGTCGGTCACGACGTGCACGTCGCGGCCGGGGTCGGAGCGTCTGAGGTCGGCGACGAACCGGTGGAACGCCGGGCGGAGGGACTCGGCGGCGAGGAAGAAGTCGATGAGCTTCTGGGGGGAGCCGGTGCTGCCGGCCGAGGTGTCGAAAGCGAGTGCGTGGACGCCGACGCCGTCCGCGGCGAATTGGGCGCGGAGGGAGTCGGCCGTGCCGGTGGTGCCGACGACGGTGATGCGGGCTTCAGGGCGGCAGCCGCGGATGAGGGCGGCCAGGCAGCGGAACGGCGCGAGGTGGCCCTGCGCCATGAACGGGAACAGCACGACGTGATCGGCGGCCATGATGGTGGCGGGCGCGCGGTTATCGGGTCGGTCGGGTTCGCAAGTGCAACGCGGGCCGCGTGGTCAATTTGGTTCGGAAGGAATATCAAGCCTTTGACAGTTGAGAACGAACGTACGTACGCCGAGTCCGACTAGGAAACCGACTCAAATAATAGTTAGAGTCGGTTTTTAGTTTCAACAGGCTGTACGTAGTAGTTTTTCTTTTTTTGTCCAGAAGACCCAGAAGCTGCCTGTTAAAACACGGGACAGGTACAAATTACAAAAAGGCCTTTGGCATAAATCACCCTAGCAAAACTAGATAAAACAGAAAAGGACCTCTCTCTTGCAAAAAGCACCCTAGGACTAGAAAATAAAAAGCAATCGATTCCCCGAGTGCCTCCACCACCGATCTCCGGCGACCTCCAGCCGACGGCGCGAGGTCTAGGGAGTCTCTTGCTCGTGACGCTCCACTAACCGGAGAAGAAGCTACGCCGCCGACCACCTTGCAATCAACGAGGACGCACCACTTGTTGACGGCGAGGTGTCGAAGACCAACGTTGCGCTTCGAAGGAGGGCCTCCGATGGAGGCCTTTCAACAAGAAAAGCCAGCAGTCCGGCAGCATCGCCGCCGCCATCGGACCACTGCGAGAAAGCTCCAGAAGCAACACCACCTACCTTCCATTGGAGTTCGAGGAGGAAAAAAACCATGTCACCAACCTTTGCCTCATCGCCACCGCGGCGACTTGGAAGAGGAGGAAGAAAGGCTTCTTCATCCCGCAGAACCAAATATGTCCCCTCCGCAGGGGACCAGAGCCACCTTCTCCAGATCAACGAGATGGGCATGGACCAGCTTCTCCACTCCCCCGGCTCCACGGTCGTCTAGGAGCAAAGCAGCCTCGCCGAGCTTTGTGCTGACGCACCCTTCCCCCTCTCCTCCACGACCGGCCGGGATAGGGCACCCCCCTCACCATCTCTCGAATATAAACCCGCAGCACCGAAGTTATTGGATGGCGCGGTTTCCCTTCTTTTCTTCCTCAGCTTCGGCCATCGGAGCAAGAGTGAATCAAGGAGGAACCCTAAAAGCTCCAAGATCTGGCTGCCTAGATATGAAGCACCGCAGCCTCTACTAGGCAAAAAGCCTACTACTAACACAAGGCCAAGCAACCTAAACCTTAAAACTACCCCGGCGACCCCCCGCCGCCACCTCCAACCGGCTATTCCGGCGAGAGAGGTGCGAGCGAGCCCCTGTCTCTTGCATGCGACTCTCAAAGAAACAGGGGTGGAGGGCGGCTCTCGGTGGAGTGTGCGTCCCTCGTGAGTGTGGGAGCCTTCGAGTGAGTGGAGTGGATGTGTCTTCCTACCGAGAAGTGGCTGTACGTAGTAGTTGATGCAATATATCCAGGCAACACTAAATTATCTCTAAATGACTAAAAAGGTTGCCTTGTGGAAGCAAGTGCTCCCTTGTCTTAAAATAGATGCCTCAGGTTGTCAAATTTTGGATAAAATCTATATAATCCTTTCATCCTAAAAATATAAGACGCTTAAGGATTAGTCAAAGTCAAATCATACTACCCGCAAAAAAAAGTCAAATCATACTAACTTTGACTAGATTTTTGGAAAAAATATATACATCTACAATATTAAATGAACAAATTAGTAAAATATAATTTATGTTGAATCTATTGATATATATTTAGTATTATAAATGTTTTTTTTTGTGTATAACCTTGGTCAAACTTATAAAATGTTGACTTTTGATAAATCCTTAGACGCCTTATATTTTTGAATGGAGCGAGTACTCAATAGTGTCTAAATTTATCCAAATTTTATAAATATGCGACATCTATTTTGATACGGAGGGCGTACAAAAAATGATGCAAAATGGCACCTATGAGCTTTGTGCAAACATTACACCATATTTCATTGCTTGTGTAGGATAATTGTGACTTTTCGACATTTTTGATATTTTCCATAAGTTACTTATGAACGTTTGTGCATTTACCAAAGTTCAAATTTAAAATAGTATATGAAAAATGTCTAAAAATCATCAAAATCATATTAAAGTACCCCAAGTAGAAATATATATAAGATTCATGGTGTTATGAAAAATAATCAAAGAATACTTAAACAAGATCAAAAAAATCTCATTTTTTGGCAAGAATTCAAGTTGTGGGTAAAAAGTTGCTAAATATTGCAGGAGAATTTTGATTGTTGGGACTTTTTTAGCACCATTTCTTATTTTTATTGATGTTTTTTGCACAATTGCCAAAGTAACTCAAATTGAACCCGATGTCTTCAAAATAGTGTTAAAACAACATTGAAAAATATATTCAAGTGTCCAAGTAGAAATGTATGCAAGATAAGTTAGGGTGATGAAAACTCTAAATTATGTTAAGGAAATATGTTCCCGGTATATGCACCTCAATTTGAAAAAAATTAGAACAAAATCCAAAAAATGACATATTTGGCAAGGAGCCATTTTATGGTTACAAGGTGCGACAAAAAAGTTGCAATTGATTTGGAATTTTGTAAAACATGCTGCACACAATGGCCTTACGAGTATGAAGTTTCATTATTTCCAACCCAAATGACCAAGTTTATGCGTATTTCACATCATTTTTCATCATAATAATGGGTTAAAAATTTGTACATACCTTCCTTTTTACCATGCAAACCACTGACGTGAAAGAACATTTTCAGTTCTGTGGAAAATAAAATTTCTACATCCATGTGCTATGCGTGTATCATGGCATAATAAAGTTGCCATATCTCTCTTCTTTAGTCGATTGTGCCACATCACCTTTTTTGTCAACATGAATCACAAGATAGGTAGATATACTCCCACTATGGGAGACATAAAGAGGTTAATATACTATTGGTACTACATCTTGCACATCCTAGACGTTTTAGTCCCACAATTTGAAAATTGAACTTTTTAGTATGTAAACTTGCATTCGGGGGACATATTTAGTCCCAGCCAATCAGGAGACGCAGTTTGTCTGCCAACATGTCCAGGTAATACTTGCAGTTTAGTCCAGGAGCTAATTTGATACAGCAAACGAAGCCTCAGTCATAACCATAATACATGTCCCCACCCTGTACTGAAACTCTACGCGCGCCGCTGCTGAACTGGAACACTACACACGCACCCACGGCTCGGCAACCCTTGCGAGCGGCTCAGTGGATGGCGGAGGACGCGGAGGGTTCCCTCGACAGCATGGTCAGGTCCCCTCCCCCACCTCGACGCGCTGGGGTCAAACGGGCGGGCGACAGATGGTCGGACGGGCAGGCGGCCAGGTCCCCTCCCCCACCTCGACACGGAGGGGCGCCGCCGTCGCCTGCACGTGGGCGCGGAGGGGCGACAGCGGACAAGGCGCAAACGATGGACAAGGCGCTCCGCAACAAGGTAATGCTCTTGTATTTTTAGCTCGCATCGCCGAAGGAGCAAGAGGCGATGGTGGAGCCCACGGGGTGGAGGCCGGAGCTCCCCTTGAACATCAGCTTGGAGGAGCAGATTCGCATACTCAAGGCTTGGTTGAACGAGAGGAATGGATCTACACCTCCATGAATTCGCAGCAGGACCCAAGGATCTAGGAGGAGGGAGATGATTGGGGTAGATTTACATGGGAGGTGCACTAGATTGGTTCACCATGTGGGAGCAAGGTCTGTACTGAATCTATTCTCTCTACTAAATTTTGCTGCTGTACTGAATTGGATTGTACTGAATTTTGTGTTGTTGTACTAAACTTAACTTCTTTCCTTTGCAGGTGACTTCCCCTGTCCCAAGAATAAGCAGATGGGAACTAGAGCAGGACAATGCAATGTTGGTGAGGAAGCTTGCTGAAATGGAGCTGCAACTAGGTAAAATGAAAGAAGAGAAGAAGAAGATGGTGAATAAGATGAGAAGAAAAGAAAAAGAACATAGGATTAGGATGCTGAAAGGGCATGTATGCCCCCATATATGGTTTTGGTAATTAATGACAATCTCTATGGACTAACGTGTAAATTGAGTTTCACTTGTAGGTTTGTCCATTGGCATCACTTGGGCCATGTGTTGGTCTTAAGGTTGAAAGATGAAGAAATGTCCAAGGGCTTTGTACCATTGGAATCATGAAGAAAGAAGGAGCTTGAAGGTTGATAAAGACAAGTGCAAAGAGTTGCATCAAGATGGATCAACCTCAAGAAGGGATGAAGAAGGGCAAGCTCAAGATGCGCCATCTCTAGAAGATCTCATGCTTGAAGCTTGCCATCCTCATGATCATGGAGTGATTAAGACAAGTTCAAAGAAGAGGTTTATCCATGGAGTATGGGGGAGCAATTTGCAAGTATTCATCTTCATCAAGCAAGAGCAAACAAGAAAGGTGTTCCCACTAGAAGAACAAGACGGTCTACATCAAGTTCAAGTGGGATGCTTAAGGCAAAGGTATGTTCTAGGGCTTCTCTTTTGCCGGTCTCGTGTTGTTAGTTGGGAGACCGGGTTTAGGATAGATAGCCGTACTATCAAAAGGGGCTCTCAAGCGGGTGTCTCATTTGCATCGTTCGGGGAGAGCTCAAACCTTTGCATTCATAGCATCATATTTTTTGGTTGTTATTTGGTTCTTGTCCATGAGAGGATCTAGAGCTTGTGGTCATCATCATAACAAGCTCTAGTTCATCGTCTAAGGATTTCCCTTGCATATCTTATTGCCGTTTTTGATCTTGCGAGTTTTCCGGCTCCACACCTTGGGGGATACTTCACATATATATTCATGGTATTTTCTCCCAAGGTGATACCCAATATTTCGAAACCAGAAACTCTGTTCTGGCACCCTGCCGGGATGGGGAATTTGGAGGGGATCATCGCCATCATCATCAACAACGCCTCTCCATCAACCATCCATGTTTCCCTCATCCATGAGTGAGTAATCCCCCGCTGCAGGCTATGGGGATGGTAGGGATTAGGTGAGTTGTATCATGTAATCGAATAAGATTGTTTGGGCATGGTGCCTAGTATCTATATTAGTGTTATTTCACTTTGTTGCAACGTGTTGTGCTTAATGCTTGTCACTAGGGCCCGAGTGCCATGATCTCAGATCTGAACTTATTATTGATTCATGATGATAGTATTGTTTGTGATCTTATCTGCAAGTTGTGTACACATATCACTGTCCGGATCCAAAGGCCCCGAAGTGACAGAAACTGGTACAACCGGAGGGGGTGGCTGTGATGTGAGGATCACGTGTGTTCACGGACTGTTAATGCTTTGCTCCGGTGCTCTATTAAAAGGAGTACCTTAATTGCCAGTAGTTCCCTTCAGGCCCTACTGCAACGGGCTGACAGGACAAAAGATGTTGTGTAAGTTCTCATTGCGAGCACGCATGACTATATATGGAGCACATGCCTATGATTGTTTAGTACTTAGATGCTTTATCTTAATTATCCGCAATTGCCCTAGATCTTGAAGTTACATGTTTATTCTCGTCCATGCAACGCCCGTCCATCCATTCCTATGCCTACCGCACTCATATCCTACTGTTTGCTACTATTGTTACTATTGCTCTTGTTCTAATGCTGCTGTTACTTTACTATTGCTACTACAAAACTGTTGCTACTGATAAACTTCTGTGAGCAAGAACTATTTCCAGGTGCAGCTGAATCGACAACTCAGTTGTAAAGACTTATAAGTATTATTTGTCTCCCCTTGTGTCGAATCAATAAATTGGGTAATACTACCCTCGAAGACTGATGCGATCCCCTATACTTGTGGGTCATCAAGACTATTTTCTGGCGCTATTGCCGGGGAGCATAGCTTTATTTGTAAGTTCACTTGGATCTATTATTGTTCGCTGCTATCCTTTTTCATCATGGGAAAGTCTCGTGATGGAAAGTTTCCTATTTTACCATCCACTACAAGAAGAGGTACAGTTCTAAACACCTCTACTGCTCTTGATTCACCGTCTGTTATAAGTAAGCTTGTTACACCACCACTACATACACATGCTACATACACTGCTACTACTGCTGAATCTGAAATTGCTTCTGATACTCATGATGTTACTTCTACTGTGCTTGATGCGAGTGGTTCATTAGGTCCTTTCCTAGATGCTACTATTGCTAGAACTTTTTTAGGAAACACTGAAACTCCTAGTGAAGACACTATTACACTTGTTAGCTCACCTGAGTCTAGAGAGGGATATGATATTAGTGATGGTTACATTGAAATGACTGATGAATTTATTGAAGAGTGAAAGGGCATGTATGCCCCCATGTGTGGTTTTGGTAATTAATGACAATCTTTATGAACTAATGTGTAAATTGAGTTTCACTTGTAGGTTTGTTCATTGGCGTTGCTTGAGGCATGTGTTGGTCTCAAGGTTGAAAGTTGAAGAAATGTCCAAGGGCTTTGTGCCATTGGAATCATGAAGAAAGAAGGATCTTGAAGGTTGATCAAAACAAGTGCAAAGAGTTGCATCAATATGGATCAACCTCAAGAAAGGATAAAGAAGGGCAAGCTCAAGATGTGCCATCTCTAGAAGATCTCATGCTTGAAGCTTGCCATCCTCATGATCATGGAGTGATGAAGACAAGTTCAAAGAAGAGGTTTCCCCATGGAGTATGGGGGAGGAATTTTCAAGTATTCATCTTCATCAAGCAAGAGCAAACAAGAAAGGTATTCCCACTATATAAGAACAAGACGGTCTACATCAAGTTCAAGTGGGATGCTCAAGGCAAAGGTATGTTCTTGATAGGGCTTCTCTTTTGCCGGTCTCGTGTTGTTAGTTGGGAGACCGGGTTTAGGATAGATAGCCATACTATCAAGAGGGGCTCTTGTAACACCCTCAGAATCGGACCTATGCAAGTTTGGGCAAAATTCACCAAACCCGCATAGAAACGATTCAAAGGTGCCCACCAGGCACTTTCGTGCGGGTGGAAAACGAAGTAATAACATTACACAACAGTCCTCGATGGGACCCACTGAGTAGATATATAACAATGACTCAAAGAGTCAAGAATACGGATATAATATACAAAGATCCAAATCACCTTGAAAAGCGATATAGCGTCCATTACGGACAAGATGCAAATGGGGCTAAGAGCCCGAAGAATAACCAATGGCGTCCATAACCACCTGTGCCAAGGAAGGGTAACCCTGCTATGCGTCGATCTCAAACACCTTAAACAAAAGGGGTGCCGACAAAGGGCAAAGGAAAAAGAAGGAGCGTCGATCTTGAGGCCAGACACCGAGGCTAGAATTCGCGGTCCTCGCCTACATAGGTATGGTGGTGAATGGCGTGCACTAAACAACCTATAGAGACTCGATACAACTGGCGTATATCAGAGGGGGTGAGAATGACCTATCCGGATCCAACCTGAAGCTAACACCAAACAAACCCATCCTGGTGTTTCCCCCTCGAGACCAATCGAGGAAGTCAACCGAGGAACTCACACATTTGGCAGTTTTACTTATTTAGTTATATTGCGGCACTTTACTAGTCAGGTTTAGATAATCGTCCTAATAAAGTAAACAGTGGGCACTTTTAATTAACCATTCCGTTATAGTTGCAATAATTACTAATCAGATGCAAATAACATGAGATAAAACCCGAAACCCAGCAGTTGTTGGTACTTTTATTCAGCCAATTCGTTGTAGTTGCAATACTTACTAGTCAGATACATTTGTCGCAAGCGACAACCAAACAAGCAATTGTGGGCAGTATTATTAGCCATTCCGTTATAGTGAAGCTGATTACTAGTCATTATAAGTCAAATTCATAACAGTAAACTTTAGTTATGCTTGTCTATGATCGAGAAACTGTGCTCCAAGTCGTCCATATCCGCGGACACGGCTTTCAGAAAGTTTTACCCGGGTGCACCAATAGCAACACACTCGATCAGCCTCGGAAAAACCAAATCAAAACCCGAGGCCTTCACGACAAAGCAATCACGAGTTCAGAAATATTTGGGGCCACCCTTAAGTAGAATCCGCGGAGTAAGCAAGCTCGGCGGCCTCAAGGTTTGGGTGGGCCAATTGTGAGCAGGAACCCCAAAGCGGGGCTTGTCGACACCGCGGAATCGTGTCCCGATCCTAAGCGATGCGGTGTGCACCTCGCAATCGTAAATAAAGCAGTAAAGCATGGCATAAGTACAGGATCGTAAATAAAACCTCAAACTAGTTTGTGGCCCCAAGAAATAAGAATGAATCAAGCTCTGGCTCAGGGGGGTCCCATATACCTCCCGGATGTGGATAGCGCGCAAAATCAAGGCATGTATCAAGTACTCGGGGTCTTACGGGACACAAGTGGGCGTTCGGAAACCAAATATTATCTATCACCCACCGATGCCTCTGCTTATTCAATTTTAGTTGTTAAACAGAAAGTAAAGTGACGATAAGTAAAACTAGATTCATCTCCAACATCAACATGCGGCAATACATCAAAGCTCGTGGCATATGGCGACACATCAACTTGAGCAAGCAACTTCGACGCAAGTCCAACTATCTACCAAACAACGGGTAATAGGGTGTGTCCAAGGCAATATAGGGCTGCGCAGTATATCCTGTCGGAAACTAAAGCATCGCAACCACGTATAGCAATAGATCAGGGAGGAAGTAAATTACTATAAAAGTAAGATAGGTAGAAAGGGAGTTGCTACTTTGAAAACATTGTCGAAAGGTTCATCCAAGATCGGGCGAAGCTCACATCAACTCAACGGTCCAATCCGAAGAAGCAAAACACTAGAAGAAACACGGATGCGCTATTTAATAAAGCAGCGGAAGATCGGCATGATGCATGCTTGATGGATGACGTGGCAAAGGTGCGATGCAATTAGGTCATATTAAGCGGAACCGGGGTCCCGACAATTAATAACGGTGCAAGTTGTTTAGATTCCCCGCAAGTTAAATGTTGTTTTAACAAGGCAAGAGATAGTATCGGGTTCGCTATGCAAGTTTAAATGAGGCCAATATGAGACTAGATTTGCCCGCATATGGGCCCCATATTTAATTATTAGGTGAATCGGCATAAGGCCCCCAAACCACAGATATGCATGCGAGTATGACAATTCAATGTGCAACAAGTTGTTATGTTATAAAATAGGGTTCGAGGAAAAGGGGTTCACACATTAGAGGGGGCTCGACGATCTTGGGATTCCGGGGTTCGGGGTCAGGGTCCAGGGTTCGACGGGGATCAGATCTCGGGGTTCAGGGATCGACGAACTTGACGGGGTCGTTCTCGGACATCGGGGTAGAGCTGGCGCATTCGCGGTCTCGGTGTCGTTCTTGTCGTCGTGCCGATCTTGTCGGTCCCCCCGGGGTCGGTCTTGCCATTGCTAGGGCCTTGTCGTTCGGAAGCGTACTTGGTGTCGGGACGGAGTGCTTGTCGCATCCGTGTCGGCGAACTTGGCGTTCCGAGGGTTGAGGTCATGAAGAACTTGACATCCATGTAGGCGATCTTGTCGGGTCCTTGTCGAAGACCAAGGCGTCTGATCGAGACCTTTGACCTCGGTGGCATCTCCTTCTTGATCACTGCGATGGGCTTGGTTTGTGCCTTGGCGTCCATGAAGGGATCTTGTGGGTCCAGCGTCCGGTGTCAAGCTCGCAGCGGAAGAACTTGTCGGGCGGTCTTGTTAGCGAGGCGATCTCAACACGTCTTGTTACCCAAAGCGGGTCGACATCGGCATGAAGGGTTGGTTCTGGCGCACAGTGGCGCCGAGGCGCTCAACCCCCCTAAGGTCGGCTCTGGCCGAACCGACGACGAGGAGGCGCTAAGCGCTGGCGGCTGACGAGCAGCGGCGTCCGTATGAGGCGGCTCGGGACAGCTCTGCCAGCGGCTGGCGGTTGTAATGACGGCAACCAATGGCGCAAGCGCTGACAGCCAGACGTCTGTGCGAGGCAATGACGGTTAGGCGGTCGAGGCGAACGCGCAGCCGAGGCGGGCGGAGCTAGAGCGGGAAGAAGCGGCGGGTCGGAAGGTGGAAGCATGAGGCGAGGCTGCGGCTCGGGGAGGCGGTGCTGGTGGCGGGTGCGAGTGGGGAGGGAGCTCAGCGAGGCGAGGCCAGCGGAGGCGGAGGTGAGGCCTTGAGCCTGGGGAGGAGAGGCCTTGGCCTGGCCACAGGAGGCCAGCCGGGCGCAGCGGTGGCCGCGGGCAGCAGGTCGGAGGGATCTGGCCTGGCTGGGACGTCTGGGCCAGCGGCGAAGCAAGCCAGTGCGGGAGGCTTGGGAGGCGAGGAAGGTCCGGGTCGGGCGGGGCTGGCATTGTCAGCGGAGGTGGAGGAGGCAAAGGTGCCGGGGTGGTGGAGCCGGCGTGCGGCTGGTCGGGAGGCCAGGCGCGAGGAGGCTCTGCACGGGGTCGTGAGGGAGAGAGGAGGAGAGCGTCGCGTGGGACCAAGTGGGAGGGGAAGGTGGCTGCGTGGTTAGTGCGGGGTGGGGCCCGGGGGTGGTGTGGCTTGCAGGTGGGGACAGGTGGGAGGGGACCATGGGTCGAGGGGTGAGGTAGTCTTGGCGTGGGTGCAGTGTCTTGTTGAGTTGTGGGCCACCGGGGTTGGGATAGAGAGAGAGAAGGGTGGTACAAGTGGCGGTTCTGTTGGTTGGGGGTTGGGGCAAGGTGATGTGGCGGTGGGGATTGGTCCCGTGATGTGGAAGGAGGGGTGGGTAGAGTTTTGGGTAGAATAGGATTTAGAGGCAGGTTGGGTGGACTGTTTTAAAATGGAGGCGCTCGTTGTCGGGTTGGCCCGTTCGACTGCCCCTACTAAAAATAATTATAAATTTTATTTGCGTTAATTGGACCATTCGCAAACCGATAGCGACAAAACAAAAATACTCCGGAGCCCCGGGGTTTGGCGTTTGAATAAAGATGGGGCGTTTGGGAAAACAAAACGGGTGTTGCGAAAATAGTTTTGGCAAACAATGCATGATGATGACGATGCAATGCACAATTCAACGCGATTTTCTAGTAGTGGTTTTGCGGGATGCCACAATTCGACACCACTAACAAGGGATCTCGCCCTCGAGATCCGCCTCATGGTACCGGAAGGAAGGTCGGCGTTCTCTGTCTTCTCGCTTCGTGTAGATCCTCGCGACACCACTAACGAGGGTTCCTTCTTCATCTGGGAATCGGTGACACCACCAACAAAGGGTCGTTGTTCCTGATCGTCGGGAGAACACTCCGGGGAAACAAAGGACGAAGGTAGAGGTATCGCAAATAAGGCCACCCCTAACTTCCGTGGACGGAGTAAATTGCTGGATCCACTGATTCGACGTACAAGAGCGAATGATAAGAGCAGTGGTAGGGTAGCTACTCCATCCCACACTCAAACCATTACTCTGCACACGAATAAGCGGATTAAGCTTCCAACTCTCGGAATTTAGACTGAAGATCTTCATAGTCGGTATCCGGAACAAAGGGATGCTGCCAGCAGAAATCGTATGAAAGACACACTGATTAGGTTTCGCGATGGTTCCATTGGCATGAACAACACGTGCTCAAGGTCGACTCCAACTTCACCAAAGCTCGTCCTTCTCATATGTTTTTCAACGATACTGATATCCGGCAAGGAACACATATGGATAAGATCTCAAGAACAAAAGTTCGGATGAAGGGCACAATGTGACAGTTGATTGATGATAGCACCTCCGTTACAAAAAAGGGAGAAAGCGAAACCACAAGGTACGACGGAAACCCAACCACGAGGAATCTGGACTCAAGAAAGAGACGAGCGGATTCAAAACACGTCGAGATAAGAGGAGAATAGCGGAGGGTAAGGAGTAAAATCGGACCTAACCGTAACTATCCAACCGATTTTTCAAAATAGTTTTGACATTCTACTTGGTTAGCTAGGTTATCCTACATTTGGACTTGTGGTATCGCAATACCGAGCTCGATACCACTCTGTAACACCCTCGAATCGGACCTATGCAAGTTTGGGCAAAATTCACCAAACCCATAGAAAGCGATTCAAAGGTGCCCCAGCACTTTCGCGGGTGGAAAAGCGAAGTAATAACATTACACAACAGTCCTCGATGGGACCCACAGCAGATATATAACAAATGACTCAAAGAGTCAAGAATACGGATATAATATACAAAGATCCAAATCACCTTGAAAACGATAGCGTCCACTACGGACAAGATGCAAATGGGGCTAAGAGCCTCGAAGAATAACCAATGGCGTCCATAAACCCCACCGCGAGCCAAGCCGGAAGGTAACCCTTCTAACGCGTCGATCTCAAACTGCTTAAACAAAAAGGGTGCCGACAAAGGGCAAAGGAAAAAGAAGGAGCGTCGATCTTGAGGCGATTGCAGCGAGGCTAGAATTGGCGGTCCTCGCCACATAGGTATGGTGGATCAAGCGGCAAGTGCACTAAACAACCTATAGAGACTCGATACAATGGCGTATATCGGAGGGGTAAGAAAGACCTATTCGGATCCAACCTGATACTATCATCAAACAAACCCATCCTGGTGTTTCCCCCTCGAGACCAATCGAGGAAGTCAACCGAGGAACTCACACATTTGGCAGTTTTACTTATTTAGTTATATTGCGGCACTTTACTAGTCAGGTTTAGATAATCGTCCTGATAAAGTAAACAGTGGGCACTTTTAATTAACCATTCCGTTATAGTTGCAACAATTACTAATCAGATGCAGATAACATGAGATAAAACCCGAAACCCAGCAGTTGTTGGTACTTTTATTCACCAATTCGTTGTAGTTGCAATACTTACTAGTCGAGATACATTTGTATAGCGACAACCAAACAAGCAATTGTGGGCGATTATTAGCCATTCCGTTATAGTGAAGCTGATTACTAGTCATTATAAGTCAAATTTATAACAATAACTTTAGTTATGCTTGTCTATGATCGAGAAACTGTGCTCCAAGTCGTCCATATCCGCGGACACGGCTTTCAGAAAGTTTTACGGCGGTGCACCAATAGCAACACACTCGATCAGCCTCGGAAAAACCAAATCAAAACCCACGAGGCCTTTCACGACAAAGCAATCAGGATTCGAAATATTTGAGGCCACCCTTAAGTAGAATCCATAGCAGTAAGCAAGCTCCGAGGCGGCCTCAAGGTGTTGGGTGACGGTGTGAACGATAGGAACCCCAACGGGCTTGTCGACACCAGCGGAATCGTGTCGATCCTAACAAGATGCAGGTGCATTACCTCGCAATCGTAAATAAAGCATAAAGCATGGCATAAATACAGATCGTAAATAAAACCTCAAACTAGTTTGTGGCCCCAAGAAATAAGAATGAATCAAGCTCGCTCGGGGTCCCATATACCTCCCGGATGTGGATAGCGCATAAAATCAAGGAACATTATCAAGTACTGGGTCTTACGGGACACAAGTGGGCGTTGAAACCAAATATTATCTATCACCCACCGATGCCTCTGCTTATTCAATTTTAGTTGTTAACAGAAAGTAAAGTGACGATAAGTAAAACTAGAGTCATCTCCAACATCAACATGCGGCAATACATCGAGAAGCGTGGCATATGGCGACACACATCGACTTGAGCAAGCAACTTGACGCATAAGTCCAACTATCTACCAAACAACGGTAATAGGGTGTGTCCAAGGCAATATAGGGCTGCGGTATATCCTGTCGGAAACTAAAGCATCGCAACACGTATAGCAATATATCAGGGAGAAGTAAATTACTATAAAAGTAAGATAGGTAGAAAGGAGTTGCTACTTTGAAAACATTGTCGAAAGGTTCATCCAAGATCGGTGACTCACATCAACTCAACGGTCCAATCCGAAGAAGCAAAACACTAGAAGAAACACGGATGCGCTATTTAATAAAAGCGAGAAGATCGGCATGATGCATGCTTGATGGATGGCGTGGCAAAGTGCGATGCAATTAGGTCATATTAAGCGGGCAACCGGTCCGACAATTAATAACGGTGCAAGTTGTTTAGATTCCCGCAAGTTAAATGTTGTTTTAACAAGGCAAGAGATAGTATCGGGTTATTCATGAAGTTTAAATGAGGCCAATATGAGACTAGATTTGCCGCATATATGGGCCCCATATTTAATTATTAGGTGAATCGACATAAGGCCCCAAACCACGGATATGCATGCGAGTATGACAATTCAATGTGCAACAAGTTGTTATGTTATAAAATAGGGTTCGAGGAAAAGGGTTCACACATTAGAGGGGCTCGGCGATCTTGGGATTCGGGTTCGGGTCAGGTCCAGGTTCGACGGGATCGATCTCGGGGTTCGGATCGGCGAACTTGACGGGTCGTTCTCGGACATCGGTAGAGTGGCGCATTCGCGGTCTCGGTGTCGTTCTTGTCGTCGTCGATCTTGTCGGTCCCCGGGTCGGTCTTGCCATTGCTAGGGCCTTGTCGTTCGGAAGCGATACTTGGTGTCCGGACGGAGTGCTTATCGTCGTGTCGGCGAACTTGGCGTTCAGGGTTCGAGGTCATGAAGGGGAACTTGACATCCATGTAGGCGATCTTGTCGGGTCCTTGTCGAAGACCAAGGCGATGCGGTACAGAGACCTTTGACCTCAGCGGCATCTCCTTCTTCGGTCACTTGCGATGGGCTTGGTTTGTGCCTTGGCGTCCATGAAGGGGATCTTGTGGGTCCAGCGTCTCGGTGTCCGTGGCTCGCAGCGGAAGAACTTGTCGGGCCGGTCTTGTTAGCGAGGCGATCTCAACACGTCTTGTTACCGAAACGGGTCGACATCGGCTGAAAGGGTTGGTTCTGGGACAGTGGCGGGCCGAGGCGCCTCAACCCAGGTCGGGCTGGCCGAACGACGAGGCGCATTGGCCTTAGAAGCAGCGTCCGGAACGGAAGGCGGCTCGAGGGCAACTCTGGCGGCAGATGTTGTGACGCGGCAACGGCGCAAGCGCAGCGAAACAGCGTCTGTGAGAGGCAGCAGACAGTTGACGGTCGGGGCCCGCGAGGGGCGGGCAACGCGGCCAGTGAGCTAGAGCGAGGAAGCAGCGGAAGGTGGAAGCCATGGGAGGCGAGCTCGGGAGGGAGGCAGTCTTGTGGCGGGTGGTGGCGAGTGGGAGAGCTCAGCGAGGCGAGGTGGGAGCCAGAGGCGGAGGTGAGGCGGCGAGCCTGGGAGGAGAAGCCAGCGAGCCACAGGAGGCGCCGGGCAGGCGCAGTGGCCATGGCAGCAGTGGCCGCAGCGACGGCGAGTCGGAGGATCTTGGGCGCGTCTGGCCAGCGGCGCTCCGTGAGCGGGCGACTATGTGTGCTCAGGCGGGAGGCTTGGGAGAGGAAGGTCCGGGTCAGGCGGGGCTGGCGGAGGTGGAGGAGGCAAAGGCCGGGGAGGTGGGCCAGCCAGCGTTTCTGTGAGGGGCCAGGCGCGAGGAGGCCTGCACCGGTCGCGTGAGGACGAAGGGGAGAGAGGAGGAGGCGCGTCGTGGGACCCATGTGCGGGTCAGGGAAGGTGGGCTGCGTGGTTAGTCGGGTGGGGCCGGGGTGGTGTGGCTTGCAGGTGGGGGACGGTGGGAGGGACCCATGGGTCGGAGGTGAGGTAGTCTTGGCGTGGGTCTGGCGTGTCTGTTGAGTTGGGAGCCGGTGGGGTTGGGATAGAGAGGAGAGAGAAG
Source organism: Avena longiglumis (assembly GCA_030063025.1). NCBI lineage: Eukaryota > Viridiplantae > Streptophyta > Magnoliopsida > Poales > Poaceae > Avena > Avena longiglumis. Next base: position 35,358,846 of record CP125974.1, read on the forward strand.
GGGTGGTACAAGTGGCCAGTTCTGGTTGGTTGGGGGTTGGGGCAAGGTGATGTGGCAGCAGGGGATTGGTCCGGGTGATGTGGAAGGAGGGGGTGGGTAGAGTTTTGGGTAGAATAGGATTTAGAGGGGCAGGTTGGGTGGACCGTTTTAAAATCTGGGGCGGTCGTTCGGGTCGGGTTGGCCCGTTCGACTGCCCCTACTAAAAATAATTATAAATTTTATTTGCGTTAATTGGACCATTCGCAAACCGATAGCGACAAAACAAAAATACTCCGGAGCCCCGGGGTTTGGCGTTTGAATAAAGATGGGGCGTTTGGGAAAACAAAACGGGTGTTGCGAAAATAGTTTTGGCAAACAATGCATGATGATGACGATGCAATGCACAATTCAACGCGATTTTCTAGTAGTGGTTTTGCGGGATGCCACAGCTCTCAAGCGTGTGTCTCGATTGCATCGTTCGGAGAGAGCTCAAACCTTTACATTCATAGCATCATCTTTCTTGGTTGTTATTTGGTTCTTGTCCGTGAGAAGATCTAGAGCTTGTGGTTATCATCATAACAAGCTCTAGGTTGTTATTTGGTTCTTGTCCATGAGAGGATCTAGAGCTTGTGGTCATCATCATAACAAGCTCTAGTTCATCGTCTAAGGATTTCCCTTGCATATCTTATTGCGGTTTTTGATCTTGCGAGTTTTCCGAGTCCACACCTTGGGGGATACTTCATATATATATTCATGGTATTTTCTCCATTGCATATATTTTTGTTGGATTATATTCGTCATTATATTTCCAACAAAATTGGTTTCATCTTGTTTGGAGTTCAGATGCAAAAGTTATTGCATTTTTGGTTTCTGGCATTTCCCTGACCGGAAGTTCCGGCTTCCCATCGGAAGTTTCGCTAGGGAATTTTCGTCGTCGGAAGTTCCGGTTCTTCTTCCGCTCATGTTCACTAACCTTCAGTTTTGTATGTGTCTATTTGATGAAACTTCCGTCGAAACTTCCACCGGAAGTTCCGCTCCCACCGGAAGTTTGGACCGGCAGAAGTTCCGACCAGGACTCGAGTTTTCAGTTTCTCGCATTGCAGTTTTTAACCGTTGGTGTGCCGGAAGTTCAGACCTCCACGGAAGTTCCGCGGTCATGAATGCCCATAACGGGCAGATCTGGGAGCCCTTTAAAAGGGGCTCCTCTTCCCCTTCATGGGTACTAGCTTTCTTCTTGGTTCTTGGCTTTCTCTCTCTCCTCCATTGTTGACCTTGAAGAAGCTTTCCCTTTCCCCTTTCCCTTCCTATGATTCTTGCATCTTTTTGAGGGATTTGAGAGAGGAGATCTAGATCTACAATCCCCCAAGCCAAATTCCTTCTTTATGAAGGAATCATTGGGATCTAGATCTTGGAGAGTTTTGTGTTCTCCTCTTGTGTTCTTCCTCTCTTATCCCCCCAATAGCTTTTGTAGCTTTGGTGGAATTGAGAGAGAAGGACTTGCCTCTTGCATTTGTTGCATAGGTTTGAGTTCTCCTCGGAGATTCGGAGAGTACAAGCTTGTGGGCTTGTTACTCTTGGATTCTTGGAACCCTAGACGGTTGTGTGGTTGGATTGTTGACCTTTTGTGGTCTTGTTGACCTTTTGTGGTCTTGTAGCCTTTTGTGGCTTTGTTGACCTTTTGTGGCTTTGTTGGTCTTTTTTGGCATTGTAGCCTTTTGTGGCTTTGTTGTTGGAAACCTCCAATTGAGTTGTGGAGTTAGACCCAATCTTGTACGGGTTTGGCGACCGCCTCAAGCATCCCATATTGGAGCGAGTGACCGCCTTTTGTGGTGCGCACTCGGGAGAATAGGGTGAGCCTTTTGTGGCGTCGGTGAGTTGCGTTCTTCCGCATCAGGGGTGAGGCCTTATGTGGCGTTGGGTGAGCATCGAGCCACCACACCTCGAGGTGAGCCATTTGTGGCGTTCGGAGAGCATTGTGTCATCGCACCTCTTTAACGAAGACGTAGCTTATTTGTAAGTTAACTTCGGGAAACAAATCTTCGTCTTCATGTCCATCGGTTATCTCTCAACCGAGCCCTTTACTTATGCACTTTACTTTGTGATAGCCATCGTTCTTGAAGTATTTATATCTTGCTATCACCTTGTTGCTTGTATTTCTTAGCATAGGTTGTTGGTGCACTTAGGTGAACCTAGTGGTTAGGTTTTGTGCTCAATAAATTAAACGTTAGTTTTATTCCGCATTTACTTAAGCCTAAACCGTAATATTTTTAAAAGCCTATTCACCCCCCCTCTAGGCGACTTCCTTTGTACTTTTAGATGCCCCTTGTGATAGCACTATCAGGATTCTTATTTGTGCTTGTTGTTGCCAGTAGGGAATTTGCATAAGATGTTTAGGTGTGGGAGAAACTATATCTTTTTGCAAATGGCAGTAGAGCATTTGCTAGTAGTGCTGCAATGAACTATGTACTCTGTGTACTCTGTTAATTCTAAAATAAAATACCGTGTACTCTGTTAATTCTCTTAATTCTAAAATAAAATATATGTTCATGTCATATTGTGTGCTTGTGATTTAATTTGTTTGTGAGATCATACTGTGTGCTTGTGATAGAATTGTGTAGAAAACCTACCTGAGAGCTGTTTTCCATGTGAGCCAGCTTTGTCTTTGTCCACACAATTCTTCTTATAACTATGTGCTTTGCATCTATGTGAGGAGCATTCACATAATGGATTCGAACCAAGTGTATCATAGGAGAAACACAAGCTCCACACAAATTAGGGGCCTACAACCATCAAGGAACCCCCTTTTACAACCATCATTACTCCAATATACAGTGGCAAGATGCTTTCCGTGCTCAGTGCTGCTGGGATCATTTACTCTGTTAGTAGTAATGTAAAATGTGGATCCAGGATTAGTTCTCCTCAGTTCCTGCCCATAATCAAACAACTGGTTGAACTGTGCTGCCTCATCACCATGGATCACTTGCAAAGCATCTCTTCTTGCTCTGGCAAGCTTCCACCTAGGAGGGCTCATTTTGAATTCTCTAGTTACTTTTGCAGCAAAAGAACCAAGACCTAGTTTCTGGTTATCTTTGAATTTATGCAAGAACTTGTCTGCAAGTATTTTCACTGTAATTGCTTTAATTGGCCAGGATCCCTCGCAGATATGCTTTGCCTCATATGAAGTGACAACAAATCCACTAGTTATTTTTTCATCATTGCTTGCTTTTATGAACCAAGTGCAATTTTCTGCAGCACAATGTGCATCAAACCTCCTTCTATCATTCTTGGTTTTCTTGATTTTCTTTCTATTCCTAATGCTATATGTGCCAATTTCCTTCCTCAACTCTTCAACACCACTGGACTTCATGCCAATCCTGAATGTTGGATTGTCCATGTCAACATCAGCATTAAATGTCTTTATCATCTTCCTCAAATGTTTCTTACCATCTTCTTCTGTTGCAAGCTCAACATCCTCAAGAGCATCACCATCTTCTATGTCATCCACTTTATCCATCTCATTATGATCATTGACAGATTTGTCAATATTGTCAGCATAGAGATCATCATCACCAGACTCAGCATTGTAATCACTATCAATGAAGTCACTGTCATCTGCACTTGAGCTTCCTCTGTCACTATGCCAATCTTCTTCTTCCTCATCTACTTCACTCATTACAGCACTACTTGAAGACTGATTATTCTGCCTTGGAGTTGGTGTAAGACGTGCACTACTTGAACACTCATTATTCTGCCTTGAAGTTGGAGCAAGACCTGAAGTAGGTGCTCTAGTTGGAGCAGGACCTGAATTCTGTGTTGGACTTGAAGCATGGCCTGCATTAGGTGCTAGAGTAGGAGAAGGACATGCAATAGGTGATGGAGGTGGATTCACAATCACGTCTGGTCTTAACCCCTTAATGAAATTAGTGTGATCAACATATAGAACTAGACTCTTCGCTGTCCAGCTGACATTGATCATTTTCCTGATGTATGCTTGTTTCTCTACTACAAACAGGCCATCCAATAGATCCTTTCCCGGCAGCAACCAATAGACAGTCAACCTCTCACTTCTAGCATATCCCAAAATCCTCAATATTTTATCAATCCAAAAGTTGGACCAAATATCAGCCGTGCAATAATCAAAATGATCTATAGTAGCACAGACATATTCCATGTTCAACCCTGTACCACAGAAAAATCCATTGTGGACAACTTCAACAGTGAAGCTCGCAGTCTCTTCTCCTGAAAATATTACTGCAAATAACAAGTTTACTAGTGTAAGTACAGTCAGAGTCAACATCCAGTTACAGTGCACATACAGTTAACGTCAACATTCAGTTCGAGTCCAATTCAACTAACCGCATAATATCCTCTTCTTCTAATTCAGTTATACAATATAAAAAAATTCCAGGAAAAACTACACAAAAATTCTGCATGTACAATGCCTGGATTCTGAATTTTTCATGATTACAGTGACTAAATTTTGCACATCCACACCAAATCTAAATTTTGCATGATCATCACTCCCCAACCAAACTGCAACGATTCTTCTAGTAATCCTACACTAGCTATTTTTCGACGATTTTGATCCCCAATTGCGATCAACGTAGCACCGATCAGTCTCAACCTCAGGAGAAAAAGAGGTGGCCAGAGGAGAAAAAGAGGTGGGAGAGAAGGAAAGGTACATACCATACGGGGGATGTCTTCTCCATGCTGCCTCAACATCATGGCGCACGAATCTAAGACGACGACGCAGACGAACTCGTCGTCGCCAACCACCTGCTCTGCGACTCGCGTGTCTAGGAGGAAAAGATCGCAAGAAGTGATCGCACGAGGCCTCTTTCCATACAACATGTCCAGAGATCGCGAGAGGGGTTTTTCATAAAACTATCATCGCTAGTCTCGTTTGCTGTATCAAATTAGCTGTTGGACTAAACTGCAAGTATTACCTGAAAACGTTGGCAGGCAGACGGCATCTCCTGATTGGCTGAAACTAAATATGTCCCCCAAATGTATGTACTAAAAGTTCAATTTTTAAATTGTGAAACTAAAACGTCACGAACATGCAAAATGTGATACCAATAGTGTATTTACCTCAGACATAAATATTCTAGAGATAGTATGATCATGTTGGCATCTTCCTAACCGCTACTTCTAAAAATATTTAGAGATAAATGCACCCAAAATTCGAAGAAATAATTCAATAAACAAAATAGTACTAATCCGGAATTCCATTTTCCACCTGTCGGCCTTGAAATGGAGTCTTCAGGTCCCACCCAATGACACAACTCAGTTGTCGTGATCGTCCAAATCGAATCGGGCGGCCAAGAAACAATTTCTTTACGAGCCTCTTTTTTCCCCTAGATGCAAGCTCCAACCAAAGTCGATCTGATCTCCTCGAACCAGATCTGACGACGCCGCGCACGAGAGGAGCAGCAGCAGCAAGCCAACCCAAGCCTTCCCCTTCCCCGATCGGAATCGTCCCCGGCGGCGGCAGAGCAGAGCGGAGCGGATCGCGATGGGCGTGGAGTGCCGGTACGAGCTCGCGCAGGCGGCGTACGTCAAGCTCGCGCTGCACGCGCTCAAGCACCCCGCCGCCGCCGTCAACGGGCTCCTCGTCGGCCGCCTCGTCGACTCCGCCGCCTCCCCTGCCGTCGTCTCGGTCGTCGACGCCGTCCCGCTCTCCCACCAGCCGCACCACCTCCCGCTGCTCCCCACCCTCGAGCTCGCGCTCACCCTTGTCGAGGACCACTTCGCGGCGCAGGGGCTCGCCGTCGTCGGCTACTACCACGCCAACGCGCGCAGGGAAGACGCCGAGCTCCCCGCCGTCGCCAAGCGCGTCGGGGACCACATCTTCCGCTACTTCCCACGGGCCGCCGTGTTGCTGGTGGGTGGTGCCTTTTTTTCCCCTATCTGCGCAGCTAGAGGGTGGAGATCTCATCGGGATTCTGATTATGATTTTTTCCTTTGTGCGTTGATTGATTAGCTTGATAACGAGAAGCTCGAGAAGGTGGTGAAGGGCAACAGTCGCGATGCCGTTGTTCAGGTACTCGCCCTTGATCTATGGAACTATCTCTCAATTACTTTTACATTGGTACCAATGGATTAGTAAGTTTTATCCTGTGTGATATCTTCTAAAAAATTACTAGTAACTACGAAAATTGACCATACCTAGTGATAAAATGGATCTTGTGGCACCAATGTAATTGACTTGTTGTGTTTTATTGCAAAGTAAAACTATATCGTTGGTCAGACTTTGACTAGACATATTCACTTCTTGCTAGAGAAATTTTATGCTCAATTACAAGTTAGTTGCTTAATTATTCAAGTAATCACTGCAGAGAATAGAATTTTTCAATGCAAAGGTACACTTGGAAAATTGTTTGGATGGGCGCGATTTGGGTTCAAATGCTCAATTATTTTTGTTAAAATTGGAACTAATTCCCAAAGAATTCCTCTCATTGCGAGGCCCCCTTAATCAATATGTAGGACAGATGAGGAATGCTCAAATATGAGCATGTTCCCCCTCTACCTAGCCCTTGCTTTCTTCCATTTTACATGCAGCTAACTACTTGTGGAAGTGGCTTTGGAAGAGAAAGTTAGCTTTACAGTTGCTTTTCGTTAGGGCCTTAGTGAGACAGAGCAAAGGGTTTTAAAACTTTTGGACTTCCTATATACTAGCTAAGTGTGCGCTTTCTGAATTATCGTAGAATTATAACTTTAAAGTTTAAACTAATCTATGCATTGCCTCCACACGGTAACCTTTTCTCATCTCACTAACCAGTGAATTACCTAAGCACATTACATATTTGTTGAACTTAACCACTATGAGCAACACATATGTTTTAATTTTTTATCACAACTTAATTTGAAAATTTGCTGAAGAAACATGCAAAATATCATATGCCCCACTTAATGTCAGAACTCAAAAATGCAAGCAGCCACTGCTGTATGAAAGAATCCTCTATGCAATCCTTTACCTTCCAGTGCAAATGCGATAGTAGAAGCAGTATGCTTGGGTTTATGAATCATGGTGCAATCTGTTCACCTTAAGTGCAAAAGCGAGAGTAGAAGCAATATCTTTGGGCGTATGTGCTGTACCTACCAACAGATAACAGTGTTACACACCCGCAAAAATAAAATAAAATAACAGTGTTACACTGTTCCCTCATTGTCTTATTACTTAAGAAGCAATTTTGGGGTGGTCATATTAGCTTGTTAGGTTCAAATTTTGGATATATGGAAGCAAACACAAGACCACAAAATAATTCATGACCTTTAGTTCATTGCTCAAGTTGATAAATCTAGTGATAAGCAGGGCATTACAATCAGATAAAGCATGGAAAATTGTTCTTTTTCCAGTAGAGGGCTATGTTAGTAGCATACCTTTCCAAATGCTCACCAATTACTGATTTTTAAACGGCAATCGTTGCAATCCTATATATAAGAGCATGTACAATGCAAGGTGCTTAGGATGGTGCTTAGAAAAATAAACCGTTTTTTCTTTTAGCACAGATGCTTATTTATACTAGGTAGATGCCTAACTAAGAACCCCTTCTATAGAAATAAGCATCAATGCTTAGCAAAATGGTTGTTTTATTTTTGTAAGCACTCCTCGATCTAAGCACCTCCCATTACACATGCTCTAAGGGGCAACTGACAGGGATTTTGCTTAACCTGCAATTCTGCATATTTTGCATGGATTTTGCTCAATCTGCATATTTTGAATAATGGACTGCAGATCAGTATTTTATTACTCCCCCCTGGAGGGTGCTATTTACAGTTTTAATCGGAAGTATTTTGATCATTGTGTATTTTGGCATAAATATTAGGACCTTCATGTGGAGGTTATGATCCTTGTATAAAGTAGTAAAAGCTTCCTCTATATTTGGTTACACGCTGCACCCTGCATTATGCAACCACTAACCAGACCCTGAATTAGTTACAAAGTAATCCAACTTGCAAACTACTAGTTATAGCGTCAGTTATGAGAATATGTCAGAGAACACTTGAGGGACTAAATTGCCTGGCTAAGAGTCATGGCAAAACACCAAAGCCATTCTGTTTCTTTAGCTTGCATGATTCATGACATGTGGTTTTGCGGCACTTGCAGCTATACACCAGGGATTCATCAAAAAGCTGGCGTCAGGCTGGATCAGATGGAAGTAGTCAGCTCAGTCTAAAAGAACCATCCACCAACGTGGTCTTAGCTGATCATGTTACCACGAAGAAATGGCAGAAAGTCGTTGATTTTGACGACCACCTCGATGATATTAGCAAGTAAGTTCAAGAGTCTCCGAGTGAACAACTTGCCATGAAGCGTTGTAGTTACCCCACAAAGAAGTTATAGTTTTCATTACTTATTATTCTGAGTGCTTACTTTCCCCTGGTTTGCTTATATTCTTTTTCACTTGCGATTTTTGCAGGGATTGGTTGAACCCAAGCCTACTTGGTTGAAACAATTTTGTGATTTAGTGTTGTTCTATATTTATTTATTTGAACTGGCTAGAACCAAGGTGTCAAGGCTTGTCCTGCCGAATCATTACATTTCACTTAATAGCTAGACAGGCTATTTGACATGGTTTGTAATTTATAATATGATAATAAGTAGATATTATCCCATGTGTTTGTGTGGAATAATGTAGCCAAAAAGTTGATGAAAAATGAAGAAAAGCTGTGATTGCAAGGTATCTTTGGAAAGGAGAGGCAGGGAGCAAAAGCTTACGCCCATTGTTGCTGTCACCATAGGAAGACAGCAGTGGTAATCACGTTTTTAACCGGCCTACATTGCTCTACATATCGTGTAATGGTCTTTAATTTACAAGCACATATTTTCTGCCTTCTTATATCTTCCATTTGACCGAATGCATGAATGCTTATCATTTTGATCAATGTACCAATGTGATGGCTACTGGCAACCGATTTCCTGGTCCTATTTTAAACAGTAATGATAATGTTGCACGTGTCAATGTCATCAAGGAATAACAGTAATGATAATGTTGCACGGCATGATACCCTGACCCCCATGCAGCATGCGTATGCTGTAAAGCAACTGAGCTGGGAAGAAGAACTGAATTTGAGGTGGTTTTTGATGTGAAAATCAAAATCTCATCAGAAACGTCGATGCGCTTTGGTTTGAAAAATCAAAATCTCACTGAGGCCCTGTTCGGTTAATCCACCTAGGAGGGGATTGGAAAGGATTAGGAAGGATTTTGACTTACATGGGATCTAATCCAGGTCAATCCATTTCAATTCCACACTAACCGAACAGGGCCTGAGTGTTCTTCCACTCTGGGTTTGGACCAAACGTGCATCCAGTTTGTGATCCAGAACGTGCCTAGTTTACATACAGCTCCAGATGTTGCTGTCTCCTTGCACCACCAGCAGATTACTCAAGAGTCTATTGTGTTTGTAAATGAATTCTTCGAGAAAGGATTCCATGAGTAAAAACAGCAAAAAGGGACAACATGAGGCATAACCTGACAAATGATACACAATAGTCCACATTTTTTACTGATTAAACATGTACATAATAGCGGTTTACAAAGTAAAGATAACAGCTAACTTTAGCTATACTACTACTCAGCAGGCATGGATGCCTGCCAAAGGTTCATAACATTCACAAGCTCGAGCATCAAAGATCCCCAAAGCAGTCTAGCTCGTTCGTTCGGTACTTCAAATCAAACATCACGACTTGTCCGCCGTATCGAAAAGGCGAACCTCGAGTAACACGGACCGACAAGAGAGATGCCTGTCGCGACAGTGTGAGCTGCTCCAAGCACAGCTCGATTCTGCACAGGTAGTTGGAGAGGTGGGAATAGAACAAATCACGATTGTCATACGGAAAGACTTGAGTGACCAATGCCCCTATCTTCAGAACAAGACTCCCTGCTTTACCATGAGTTGGATTTCTATGTGTATATGATCCACAGACAGGAGCCCGCGGTGTGGTCCAGTCCAGTGCAAATAAGGATCCTGCAGCACGCATCATCGTCATCATGGGTATCAAAAAGCAAGCAGCAATAATACAGTATGAACAGAAATAAGTTACAGAAATAATCCCAGTAGCTCCAGGTTACGTCCAGCTCCTGTGCGCGTCATGTGCGGTGATTGATTCCTAACGGACCCTCCTCTAGGATTCTTAACATTCTCCTTCTGCATTTTCAGTGACAGATCATTTTCATTAAACTATTTCTCTAGTTTATACTGGATGACCCAGATATGAGACACGCCTGTTCTAGTTAACAAATCAATAGTATGTACTTCACGTTTCAAACGTCGCCAATCACTCCCCAAGAGTTTCGATAAAATGATGAAATGTGTTTTTGTGCTTCTCTTTCTTTTTCTTTGTGAGATATATGGAAGAGCTTGCCCAAGATACCTTTCCAAGTGAGAAACAATACAATCTCTCTCCGCTTCGCTTTCTAGTCAAATTGTGGAGGGTATATTGACTAGTAAAAATGCCAAAAAGGGTGGAGGGGATACCTTTTCTTTTCAAACCAGACTAGCCTCTTCTTTTCTTGCATAATGGAAACTGTGAGTTTTTCGTTGGGTGAAATTGTTAGTCTTTGGTCTGTAGTAGGAGGAAAAGTGAAGAACGAGTTGGATACACTCAGAAGAAACACGAAGAAGTTGCTCATTTGATGTCTCCTTTGAGCACGTGTGCAAAATACAATGCACCAAGCAGCAGATATACCTGCAGCGGTAAGTGGTTTTAAAAAATGTTTATACTGCAGAATGAATCTCCTAAAGGAGTTGGGAAAAAAATATAAAAATCATGTATTAATATCTGTGATAACTATTAGACAAATATACATTTAGGTAACTTGAAGAGGCTTATATTTGTTCAATCAATTGAAGACTTCAAATTCTGCTGGAACTTGACACCACTGCTGTACAAATTACAATCTGTTGTTATCCTCCTGCTGCATACATAGAGAAAAGTGGATGCACACTAATTTGAACATTAGTCAAAGAAAAATGAACTATAAAATTTATTTTTGGTGTCAATAAACAAATTGCTGAAGGACCAGTACAACTTACATTTTGCAAACTGCCATGTTATAATTAAATCATCGAATAAACATGTTGGCAGCAGTTGATCGCTTGTTCTTTTCAAGCCTTTGGAGGAGAACCAAATCACGGAAAGAAACTATGGTGCAAATCCACGGAGACTAAGGCGGCTATGCACTCATTCCGAAGGAAACACCACAGGAAAACAGGAGCGTGAGAAATAATCATACCAGGGGACAAAATGGAATATAGTATTATCACTATGATCTCGTCACTACCACAAATTTTCTATTTGCATATCAAGCTATCTAACATTTTGTGCTAGTTAATGTTGAAAGGTTTTCTCGAGAAAACAAACTAATACTGACATCTTGAGAATAGATACCCTCAGGAAAGGAAAATCAGAAATACAACATAAGTAAAATGTAGCTCTTCCAGCAAAACTTGAAACATCATCCATGCTAACATACGAAAAAGAAAGCTAATGTCGGCAAACTAAAATGATCCAAAAGCACAGTCCTTGCAACCTAGGCAGCGAGAGTGGCGTACCTCCGAATCATATAAGTCTAGGCGAACCGCTGCTTGAGCAATCCATCAAACAGCCTTGTGCGCGTCCTGCTTCCACCTGACTTCGGTAGCAGGCGAGCAGCACCTGCTCGGTCAGTTAACCAATACTACCATAGCAGCCAATCATCACTTGCAATCAAAATACCCTTCACAATCGTGACTGGATCGCTGGGATCAAACAGATTTTTATATGTTAAGAGGTGTAGAGACAGAGAAGATAAAAATTGATCTAGTACCCATGTTCTTAAATTGTGACTTTACTTTCTCTTCAGTTACAGAACTGAGTGGGAGAAAGAATGCTTGTAGGTGCAGTTTAGCTGTAAAACATTTGGAAGAGGAAGTGAACAGTCATACCTTTTTAAAAATGAAAAACCAAGCCTTGAGTTGGACGTGGGCCAGATTTTGTACAAACAATTACTGTTCCTGGACTGGCATGAGAATCTGACCATGGAGACGACACAAATGAACAGTCAGATGACTGGATTCAAACAGCTGTGAATATGTGAGATAGTCGGCATGTTAAGATAGACAACTTAAACAACCCTCTAATAGGGTTTTGCTTCATATATAAAAGAGAAATATTTACCGACCCCTCCCCTCCAGAGTCTGGTTTAGTTGGTAAATTAATTGTTTGAGAAAGGATTTCAGGAGACCAAGAGTAAAAACATCAAAAGAGAATATACATGATATATAACCTGACTAATGATACACCATATTCCACATATTTATACTGATGAAACAAACATAATACTCCCCCCGTCCAGAAATAAGTGACTTGGCTTTTTTCTAGATTAGAATGTATCTACACACTAGAGGTTTACATATATAGCAAAAGAGATAGCAGCTACGTTTAGCTATACTACTAGTCAACAAGAAATGGATACCAATCAAAAGGTTGATAACATTCACAAGCGTTCAATCTCAATATCAGATAATTGTCTAGCAAAGCGGGACCAAGCAACAGTGATCTTCACAGCTTGATCTTTAGCTTTAGAGGCCTTGCGGCGGTTGTGAAGGAAACATGTAGCTGATCTTGTTTGGCAGTCCTTGGCTGTGAAGGAGACACGGCCAGTAGCAAGTATAGAACGACCGGAGCGCGAGTAGGTGTTGACGAAGATCTTGAGCCTTCCTTGCACGGAAACGACGCGCCTCGACAGATCGAGGTAACCATCTGGATCCATACACATCGTTCCATCGTCGTCCGGCGTTCCGTACTTTGAATCAAATAGCACAATCCTCCTGCTGCTGCTGCCAGGATCTTCCTCCTCGTCCTCGTAAGGAGGGGAGGCGCAACAGAGAACCTGCCCGCCGTATTTAAAAGGTGCCCCTTGCATAACACGAACAGCCAGAACAGTCGCCTGGCGCGACCGCTCAAGCTGTTGGAAGCACAACTCTATTTTGCACAAGTAGTTGGTAATAAGGTGGGAGTAGAAGCAATCACGATTGGAAGAATTATTCTCGTAACGGAAGACCTGAGTGACCAACTCCCTATCTTTAGCCCAAGACGACTGCCCCTGCTGCTGCTTCAGCATGAGTTGGACTTTCAATGTGCACGGGATCGTCGGCAGAGAGGATCCCGCGGCGTGGTCCAGTCAAGTGCAAGTAAGGATCCTGCAACAAGCATCATCATCATCACCTATTAGATCAAAGAAAGGGCAAGAGGCGACAATAATACTGAGAGAATTAAGGCACTTACATTTTTTGTGAGGGTTTGGCTCTGACTCTTGGGACGGAAGAATAGAATGTTGCGCTTGTGGTCCACGTAGTCTCGGGCGGCGACAGTGCCGTAGACATGAAGCGGCCACTGGAGGTGCTTAATCTGGGCGATTTTGATGGAGCACATCTGCAGGCTTGTGGCGAGTTGGGCCTCGCCTGGGAGGCAACTCGGCGTGCAGTGTGTGTAGACCATTGGACTCAGTGACGCTGCTTAATTATCAACAACACCCAAACAGGTTACTGCTGTGAATCAGTAGTACAGCAACAACAGACCCAATTAATTGAGTGCGGCGGACAAGGAGAAAACCAAGCGGTTACTCACTGATAGTATCGAAGGTAAGCCGCCCGCGCTTAAATGAGAATTCCCAGGCCTTACGGTGGAGAGCGAAGTCGTCCTTCTCCTTTTCCATGGACGATTCAGGAGCCAGCTCCTCCCCTTCGTCTTCCTCATCCTCATCCGCATCCTTCTCCTCCTCCTCATCCTCTTCTTCTTCTTCTTCTTCTTCTTCTTCTTCTTCTTCTTCGTCCTCCCCCTCCTGCTGCTCCTGCTGCTGCTCTTGGTCCTGCTGCTGCTCCGTGGTAGGTTCAAAGGAGACCGACTTCAGTTCCAGATCGTGATCCGAGCCCAGACGGGGCATCTCTTCTTGGTGCAACCGATGAGCGTGTTGCGATGCCCGCCTCCTCCGCCTATTCGAACGCGCCGTTGGTTCCTGCGACATCTCGATCGTAGCGCAGGACGTGGATCCCCTCCGCAATTTTTTTCGCCGCCGCCAGCACCGCCACCTCGTCGTTAGGGTTTCTTTGACCTTTTTTAAGAAGAAGAAGAAGAGAACAGACGACCAAGCGGGGTGTGTTGTATTCCGCCTCAGTTCCCGGCCCCTTGATGCCCGGGTAACGTGTGTATTTGCTTGCTGGACCCAGGCTAAAGCTGGCCATCAGGCCGGGCTTTTTAGGCCCAGCACGTTGCACGGCCATACGGCCTGGCACGGGAAAAAACGGACCAGGAATTCAGCCCGTGGGCTGGCCCGAGCACGGCACAAAAAAAGCCAGCCTGGACACGAATTATTTCATATTTTTAGGATTTCCTACTAATTTTTTTCCACCAAAACCGGTCAAAAACAAGTCAAAACTGTTCAAAAACCGCCCAAAACTGTTAAAAACCAGTCCAAACCAGCGCCATTTCGAAATTTCCGCGCGCACTGGAGAGGGAGCCGCAATCGGGCGTGGGTCGGCATGTCTAGAATGAAATAAACCGGGTCACTTATACCCGTGCATGGGCCATGTTGTGCCCTGGCCTTGCTGGCCCGATGGCCAGATTTGCCCCAGGCCCTGCTGGCCTCACTACCCTCACTGCCCTTCATACCCCTGTCATGGCTCAGCTCACAAACAGGTGTCCTTCCCCTAGCACCTCGCGGTAGTTGCTAGTTCGGATTACATCCCCATTTTGCTCGGGTTGGCACCTAGCCCTGATCGAGCTCTAAAGCAACAACCAATTTTCAGGCATGAAACAATGTGGGAATCCCACACTGACTTTGACCCGATGTTAGCGCAGGTCTGGACATCTGGGGAGCAATGTAACGAAATTAAGTAGGCATGGATGGCTTCCCGGACTACTTTTTCCAGCGATAATGGGACCTTTGTGGAGAGGAAGTGACTCGAGTAGTCCTCAAAATTTTGAATGGAGAGGATAGCCCCGAGAATATAAAAAATATATTTATTATGCTTATTCCTAAGGTGGCGTGGACAATTTCGTCCAATAAGTTTGTGCAATGTCATCTATAAGATTGCATCAAAGGTTTTGGCGAATAGGCTGATAGTTATACTGCCATAGACCATATCACAGGAACAGTCTGCTATTGTTCCTGCCAGGCTAATCACGAACAATATAATTTCAGCATACAAGTGCTTGCACTTCATGAAGAGAAGTGGAGCTAAGAAACTATCTACAAGCAATCATGGCACGTATGGGATTTCATGACGGATGGATACAAATAATCATGAAGATGGTATCATCGGTTTCCTTCTCGGTTCTCTTTAATGGAAAACCATTGGAGGAATTTCATCCATCACGAGGGATCCATCAAGGGGATCCTATCTCCATCTTCTTGTTCTTGATAGAAGCAGAGAGCCTTTCATGCCTCATTAAAACGGTCGTCTGTCATCGCACCTTCAAGGGCTTCAGGTACTGCCCCGGCAGTTAACCACCTCCTCTTCGCCGATGATAGCCTGTTATTCTTCAAAGGAAGTGTAGAGGAAACTCAGGATGTTATATCTCTACTGGACAAGTATTGTGTAGCATCAGGTCAATGAGTCAATCTTGATAAATCCTTTGTTTTTTAGCAAGGGATGCCCGGAAGCTACACAGTTGGTGGTGAAGAATATTCTTCGAGTGCCAAATGAGACTTTGAATGAGAAATATTTGGGCATGCCATCAGATGTAGGTTGGTCTCTTAATGGGCATTTAAATACCTCAAAGACATAGTTTGGAAGCGAGTCCAAGCATGGCTCGAGCAACTTCTCTCGGTAGGAGGGAAAGAGGTACTTATTAAGTCGGTGGCTCGGGCTATTTCCGACCTTCTCCATGTCCCGCTTCAAGTTGCCAAAAGGATTATGCCAACATATTAATGCTTTGATCCGAAACTTTTGGTGGGGAAGTAAGAAAGGTAAAAGAAGAACACATTGGGCTTCTTGGGAAGTAATGTGTCCGCCGAAGTTTATGGTAGGTTTGGGATTCCATGACATTGAGCTCTTTAATCTAGCCCTTCCCACTAAGCAAGTTTGGCGAATTCTCTAGAACCCAGTCTCTCGGTGCAAGAATCCTCAAGGCAGTTTATTTCCCATTGACTGATATTCTCGAAGCCACAGTTGGATCACATCCTTCCCAAGTGTGGCGGTCGCTGATCGAGGGCATGGATGCCATGGTTCAAGGACTTGTTCGTAGAATCAGTTCGGGAGAGACTGTTGGGCTGTGTCCTTCCACATGGAGGTGTGTTGGCAGCCCAAATACAGCCCATGAAAGTCCAACACGTTTCAACTTTTGATCGACGTTCATATCCAACGGCTGGGGTGCTCCTTGCGAGAGGAGTAGAAAAGAAAACCCTAACCACCCTTGGTGGTTGTGTGTGACTCAATCAGTGTGTAAGACACGCTGTGAGAGTGTGTGAGCTGAGCAAGAGAGAGGGCGAGAGAACACACAAGAACACCACAACCTAGTGAGAAGAGAGGAAGAAGGAGAGGTGATTTCTATCTAGATTTCTGAGATCTGACTGGTATGTCTTTAAGCTAGTGTTTGGAGGCTCAAACATGATTGGATTGGCTCCAAACTTGGTGAGCTTGTTCCTTGCTTTGATTAATTCGATCTGGTTAGATGGTTTGAGATTTGGGTCAGTGTACCATCAGTTTTGGAAGCGGTTTATTCAGTTTGGACTACTGCAGTTTTAGCACAAAGCAGTTTTGGTAGACGAATAGTTTGGGCAGGCAAACGGTGTCCGATTGGCCTGAAATTTGGCATGTATGTTGGGTACTCGTATGTCAGCTTGTCTATCAAGTTTGGTGCTGATTGGATATGCGGTTTAAGAGCAGTTTGCTGATTACCAAAGGGGACAGAAACTGAGATACTCTGCTTTGCTATAATCTTTCTCTCAAGTCGTTGTTGTTGTTGCAGGTTGGCAACGTGCTGAGTGTGTTGTATATCTCTAAATATTCTAGAGAAGACTCCGTACCCAGGTTGCTCATAGTGAAGCTCAGTGATGTCTACGCACGCCTCTATTCTTGTAGACAGTGTTGGGCCTCCAAGTGCAGAGGTTTGTAGAATAGCAACAAGTTTCCCTTAAGTGGATCACCCAAGGTTTATCGAACTCAGGGAGTAAGTGGTCAAAGTTATCCCTCTCAAGCAACCCTGCAATCAAGATACAAGAAGTCTCTTGTGTCCCCAACACATCCAATACACTTGTAAGGTGTATAGGTGCACTAGTTCGACAGAGAGATAGTGAAATACAGGTGATATGGATAATTATAAGACAACGGTGCCAGAAAATAGCTTGATAGGAGGAACAGACTAAAGGCAATCTTAAATAAAGATGGAAGCAAGCAAACACGTAATAGATCTAGTTGTAAACGATGTTTAAGTGCTTAGAAACAAGGCCTAGGGATCATACTTTCACTAGTGGACACTCTCATATAAATATCTTCTCTTCATGATACTACTCTGAACTACTCTCCGGTTGGACAACTCTAATCCATGGTAGGGCTATAACAGCACACCTCAAAGTTTGCTTTCCCCATCTAGATAACCCCAACCCTGTCACTTTGAATGCTATATGGTTCCAACAAACACCACAATTTCATAGAGACAACAAACTCAAAATATAACTCATGATAAGTATTTATGTAATCTCTAGCCTAAGTGCCACACGGTGTGCACACTGTCACCTTCACACACGTGGGGATAACCGAAGATTACAATTAAAGCACTTGAGTAGCAGAGTAGATCCACTTGATTACAAAGCTCATGATCACAATATGATCATGCATAGAGAGAGATGAACACATAGCTACCGGTAGATCCCTTATCCTCGAGGGAGAACTACTCCCTCCTCGTCATGGGAATCGACAGCGGATGGAGATGGTGGTGGAGATCGATGGAAGTGGATCCGGGCAATTCCCGTCCGGGTCTTGGAACAGACTTTGTCCGTGAATCTCCCTTCTATGGTGGCGCGCTTGAACTTTTCGTGGATGTATGCCGATTGTTTTAGGGTTTTTGCCTCGGGAGCTTTTTATAGGCGAAAGGGCAATGTCAGGAGGTAGACCAGGGGACCACACCATGTGGTGGCGCCACCTAGGGTAGGCCCGCGCCACCCTATAGTATGCCCACCCTGGTGCCCTCCTTCGTCTCTCCTTCGGGCTCCGTGTCGTGTCGGAAAAAATAGTAACTTTGGCTTTTGTCCCGTGCAATTCCGAGAATATTTCTTTAATAGCTTTTCTGAAACCAAAAATAGCAGAAAACAGGAAAGTGGCACTGCAACATCTTGTCAATAGGTTAGTTCCAGAAAATGTATAAAAATGCCTCAAAGTGTATATAAAACATAGCAAAGTTGATACTAAACAAGCATGGAGCATCAAAAATTATAGATACATTTACAACGTATCAAACATCTCCAAGCTTAACTCCTGCTCGTCCTCGAGTAGGTAAGTGATAAAAAGAATAATTTTTTAGGTGAAATGCACCATCATAATCTAGATCAAAATATTTGTAAAGCATTGATAGCTGGGATCAAAGTACTCTAAACATGAGCATGAAAGATGAAGTTCTAACAATAAGACATAGCAACTATGTTGTAACATGAAAGGTAACAAAAACAAAAGATCATGAATAACAATGCATTGAAAGAAAATTGTTTGTTTCACATATAGAAAGCATATCATAGTGGTATTCAGCTTGTCCCTCATGGAATAGCAAAACATAAATGCATAGGAAACCTTCAAAGTTCATAAGGGTGACTAGATACAAATAGTTCAAGAACAAGCAATATCAACATTATGAAACAATCAATAAGTTTTGGGACAATGCACATAGAACTAAGAATGACAACTATGCTCTCTTAATTGGTGCCTAAGGATAGAAGGTGTAGACTCAATATAAAAGGGAAGCAGGGATTACAAGTTTCATAAAGAGCTTCCAAAAATTATGGTACTTGTTAGCTTTCAGCTCTCATTGCCCCTATCATAAGCATCTTGAAGTGATTAAGGTTAAAGTGAACAAAATATGGTGTATATGCTTGACAAAGTATAAGTTGGCAATCTCATGTCCTTGAGTACGAGGGTCGTTCCTCATGCTACTCAACTTTAGTCACCGGTAAGTTCTTGTCAAGTATATGTGTATCATAAAAAACCGCCAACGGGGTACCCCTTTCCCCATGATACAGGAGCTATCCCATATCAAAATGACAAGGCAACAGACAATGAGCATATCAACGATCTTTTTATTTGTTATTTGCATGCGGTTTTATTGAGGATGCTTCATAGATTGCTCACTATGGTTATGCTGCAAGTTTCCACCATGATTAGGCATGGCTTAGGCTAGTGTCCCGGGCGTTTCTCTAACACATATACATAACTCCATGGACTTACAAGCTCCCCTTTTATTTCACACTGCCGACATCCATAAACAAAAGATCATGATATCAATTGTTCTGCTAATTCCCAACTTATAAGTGCAAGCATATACAACATAGATGACAGAATGGTTCAAGTTTATTAGGGGCAAGAAAAATAAAGTGTGTCATCAAGTTTGTGAGAGCTTTCACTAATTTTCTCATAACAAGTTTAATTTGGAAGATATATAAAGACATGAATATACTTGGAATGTTGTAACACACCATGCATAGGAATTTATAGTGGACAATTTGGAATAACTTGGTTTCTTGGGAGTTGGATTCATGAGTAGAGCTTACTCAATATAAGTGGAGGCTAGCAAAAGACTTGGAGTGACCAACTAAGAGAGCAATAATGGCCATAATCATGCAGAGCGACAAAACATTATAAATCAAAGCATAAAGTGGTATCACAAGTCAAAAACTAAATGATCATAGAGGCTAAGGTGACTAGTTCATAGTCATAACATGGTGTGCGCATGTGCCAAGTCAACCCAAACAAAGCATCAAAGGAGAATACCACAATACTATGCTTTTGTATGCTAAAACAACTCATGATTCTTGCAAGGCACATTAAGCAATCTCAATTGTTTGGAACAAGTCATGCTACAACAATAATCACTAAGCATAAGGTCAAAACAACATCTAGCATGACATGATAAAGTCTAAGACACAGTCAAAACAAGCTCCCTTTGTACCACTATAAGCATGGAAATTTCTACTCCTTTCCAACACCAATCAACTTATTTGAAACAACACAACGAAAGCGGGGTGATGCGGCTCAGATCACTGTAGAGATTCGTTGGGAAATCCCAAGAGGAAGGTATGATGAGCACAGTAGTAAGTCTTCCCTCAGTATGAAACCAAGGTTATCGAACCATCAGGAGAAAGGAAACGACCCCAAGGTGTTGCTAACAACTTGTAACCTACACAACACAAACTCAAGATGTCCCAACGAATAGGGAGGTTGTCAATCTCACCGGTTTGCTGAAAACAAAGGATTAAATGTATGGTGTGGAAGGTAATGGTAGCTTGCAGAAAAGAATGTGATGGAAGATGTATCAATGGTTAAGATTGTACGGGTCCATAGTTCACTAGAGGTGTTCTCCTTAAGATAAACAACATAACATCTTTGGGTAAACAAATTATAGCGGGGCAATTGTGAGAATGAGCAAGGCATAACAATGCAATACTAGACATTCATGATCCTATGAGATTTGATTGGGCATTGCAACAATATACATAGACCGCCATCCAACTTCATCTATGACTAGTAATCCACCTTCAGGTTATCATCCGACCCCCCTCCAGTATTAAGTTGCAAGCAATGGATAACTGCTTTAAGCAATGTGTGTAAAGTAAACAATACAATTGTTCCATGAACAAGAGATTGTTGTTTTCTCCCTAGTAGCAACAACACATCTATAACCTTAGACATTGATGTCACTTCCCCATATTCAATAGAGGCATGAACCCACTATCGAGCATAAATACTCCCTCTTGGAGTCACTAGCATCTACTTGGCCAAGATAGCTACTAGAAATGGAGAGCATGCAAGATCTCAAACAACACAGACATGATAGAATCAATAATCAAGAAGACAAGATAGAATAATTAATCAATCTGACATAGTAATCTCAATATCCATCGGATCCCCGCAAACACAACATGCATGATTAAAAATAGATGATCTTTATCATGAACGGAGCTCACAAGATCTAAACATGGCAGCACAAAGGAGGAGAAACAACCATCTAGCTACTGTATGGACCCATAGTCCAAGGTGGAACTACTCACGCATCATACCGGAGGCTGGCATAGTGATGAATAAGGCCTCCGGGATGATCTCTCCCCTCTGGCAGGGTGCTAGGAAGAGCTTCGGATCCCCCCGATCTAGGGACGATGGTGGCGGCGGCTACATACAGTTTCGTAGAGATCTGATCAGGTACTTAGGGTTTTGGCATCGGGCACTTTATATAGACGAAGAGGCGAGGCAGGAGGGCGGCCAGGGGGCCCACACCCTTCCCAGGCGCGGCGCAGGGTGGGACCGCGTGTGGGTTTGTGTGGCACCCCTCCGGTCGCCCTTCGGTCTCTGTGTTCGTCTTGGTGAAATATTGACTTTGGCTTTTGTCCCATCCAATTTCGAGAATATTTCCTTACTAGCTTTTCTAAAACCAAAAATAGCAGAAAACAGACAACTGGCTCTGTGGCAACTTGTTAATATGTTTGTCCTAGAAAATTTATAAAAATACCTCAAACTGTAGACAAAGCATAGCAAAGTGGATACTAAACAAGCATGGAACATCAAAAATATAGATACGTTTACAACGTATCAAGCATCCCCAAGCTTAACTCCTGCCCGTCCTCGAGTAGGTAAGTGATAAAAGAATAATTTTTGAGGTGACATGCACCATCACAATCAAGATCATACCATTTGCAAGAAGCTGGGATTACTCCAAACATGAGCATGAAAGATGAAGTTCCAACAATAATACAAACCAACTATGCTGCAATATGAAAGGTTACAAACAAAGATTCATGAATAACAATGCATTGAAAGACGTTTGTTTGTTTCACATAAATAAAACATAGCATAGTGGCATTAAGCTTGTCCCTCATGGAGTAGCAAAACCTAATTGCATAGGACACCTTCAAAGTTCATAAGGGTGAGTAGATACAAATAGTTCAAGAGCAAGCAATATCAACAATATGAATTAATCAATAAGTTTTGGGACAATGCACATAGAACTAATAATGGCAACTATGCTCTCTTAATTGGTGCCTAAGGATAGAAGGTGGAGACTCAATATAAAAGTGGAAGAAAGGCCCTTCATAAAGGGAAGCAGGGATTTCAAGTCTTATAAAGATCTTCCAAAAATTATGCTACTTGTTAGCTTTCAGCTCTCATTGCCCCTATCATAAGCATCTTGAAGTGATTAAGGTTAAAGTAAACAAAATATAGAGTATAGGCTTGACAAAGTATAAGTTGGAAATCTCATGAACCTTGAGTATGAGGGTCGCTCCTCATGCTACTCAACTTTAGTCACCGGTAAGTTCTTGTCATAGTAAGTACATGTGTATCATAGAGAACCGCCAACGGGGTACCCCTTGCTCCATGATACAGGAGCTATCCCATATCAAAATGACAAGGCAAGCAGACAATGAGCATCTCAGCAATCTTCTTATTTACCATGGGAAAATGGTGCTTTTTTATGTCTTTCCTCTTTTCTCATCTTTTTTTTCTTTTCCTCAATCTCTTTTTTCTATCTCTGTTTTTTTATAAGAAGGATGCTTCATAGATTGCTCACTATGGTGATGCTGCAAGTTTCCACCATGATTAGGCATGGCTTAAGCTATCGGCCCAGGCATTTCTCTAACACACAGACATAACTCCATGGAATTACAAGCTCCCCTTTTATTTCACACCGACGACATCCATAAACAAAAGAGCATGATATCAACTGGGTAGATATTTACAAGTGTTGAAAGTGTTCCCCATGACAACACAGTTCTGCTAATTCCCAATGTATAAGTTCAAGCATATACAACATAGATGACACAATGGTTCAAGTTTATTAGGGGCAAGAAAAATAAAGTGTGCCATCAAGTTTGTGAGAGCTTTAATCACTAATCTTCACATAACAAGTTTAATTTGGAAGATAGATAAAACAAGAATATACTTGGAATGGTGTAACACACCATACATAGGAATCTATAGTGGACACTTTGGAATAACTTGGTTTCTTGGGAGTTGGATGCATGAGTAGATCTTACTCAATACAAGTGGAGGCTAGCAAAAGACTGGGAGCAACCAACTAAGAGAGCAATAATGGCCATAATCATGCAGAGCGACAAAACATTACTAATCAAAGCATAAAGTGGTACCACAAGTCAAAACCTAAATGATCATAGAGGCTAAGGTGACAGGGTCATAGTCATAACATGGTGTGAGCATGTGCCAAGTCAACCCAAACAAAGCATCAAAGGAGAATACCACAATACTATACTTTTGTATGCTAAAACAACGCATGATTCTTTCAAGGCACATTGAGAAATCTCAATTGTTTGGAACAAGTCATGCTACAACAATACTCACTAAGCATAAGGTCAAAACAACATCTAGCATGACATGACAAAGTCTAAGTCACAGTCAAAGCAAGCTCCCTTTTGTACTACTAAAGCAAGAACTTCCTACTCCTTTCTAACACCAATCAACTTATTTGAAACAACACAGCGAAAGTGGGGTTCAAACTAATTTATTCAAACAAACTAAGCAAACAAAAACCAAAAACGAAAACTAAGACGCTCCAAGAACAACACAACTATGCATGGAACAATAAAAACGAAGTGTCCAAAAAGACCTAAGATTTTTATTGATGAAGAAGGGGATGCCTTGGGCATCCCCAAGATTTGATGCTTGTACCTCTTGAATATTTATTGGTGTGACACGGGGTGGCATCCCCAAGCTTGAGATTTTTTCCATTCTTCATCTCATTACATCATTCTTCCCTTACACCTGAAAATTTTCCTTCATACAAAACTTCACACAATCTTCATTAGCAACATTAGTGCATTCAAAAGATAATAAACCTTTGGGTTTAGTTTCAAAACAGAAAAACTTTCATTAAAGACACAAGATATTGTAGCAATTCCCTCAAAAATTTCAATTTACCCAAGAGAACCCAAAAGGAAAACAATAAAGACGCAAATGCAAATAGTGGCAAAAATCTGTCAAAACAGACCAGCAGGTAAAAACCGATTTTTTCGAAGACCTTCTGTTGCTCAAACCAAAAAGTGTTGAACTAACGAAAGTTATCTAACAATATGGGAGATTTATTAAAAAAATTACAGATCAATTAGACTTACAGAGATTTTTTAAGAATTTTTACAGTGGAGCATAAAAATCTATTTCGGGACAGCACTTCCCTAAATCTTACTTCCCTGTCATTAGAGGTTATTCTTGGCACAAAAATCAAACAAAAAGGATAAGGAGAGGTTATTACAGAAGTAATAACTTCCAAGACTCAAGAAAACTATTGGGTTATCTCCCAAGAAGTACTTTTTTAACGCCTTTAAGTTAGGCACAAGAAGCAAGAATCAAGTATTTTCAAATGAAGAAGCATTAACATCAATTTTTTCTTTAAAGGGAGGAGCAAAGGGTAAGTTCTCTCTCCTCATAGGGAATTTTTAAATGCCTTTATTGAATGGAAATTCATATTTAATGGTGCCTTCTTTCATATCAATGATGGCACCAACGGTTCTAAGAAAAGGTCTCCCAAAGTAATAGGACAAGAAGCATTGCATTCAACATCCAAAACATAGAAATCAACAGGGACATAAGCATTGTTAAACATAATAAGAACATCATTAACACTCCCCATGAGTTTATTTTTAGCATTATCATCAAGTGGGACATCCAAATAGCAATCTTCTAAAGGTGGCAAATCAAGCATTTCATAAATCTTTCTAGGCATAATAGAGACACTAGAACCAAGGTCACATGAAGCTTTGAGATCAAAGTCATTCACTTGCATATTAATTATGGGTTCCCAACTATCTTCTACTTTCCTAGGAATAGAAGCTTTGTGTTTCAATTTTTCTTCCTTAATTTTAATGAGAGCATCTGTAATGTGTTTTGTAAAAGCTATATTCATATCACTAGCATTAGGACTTCTAGAAGCTTTTGTATGAACATAATCACTTCAGAAATATTGCAACCATCAAGATCAAAATCAAACTTAGCATCACAAGTAGTAGACTTATTGGGTTTAGGCATTGTGGTAGGAGGAATAGGGACTTCTTGTGGTTTGGTAGCATCCATATTGGTGGTGATAATAGTGCAAACACTATTGTTTCTAGCAATTTAAGCTTCTCTTTCCCACTTAGCATGTAGTTTAGCTAATAGTCTAACATGTTCATCAATAGTAACTTGTATGGCATGAGTAGCAGCAAAGGTACTTTCCAAGGTTTCAGGTTTAGCAGCCATTTTATTAATCAAAGAGGATTGTGCTTCAGACAAAGATGAAATATTTTTCTCAACATTCAAAAGCTTTTCCTCCACAGTTTTGTTGAAAGTAGTTTGTTTACTAATAAAGTCTTTAAGCATGACTTCAAGTTTAGAGGGAGCATTTCTAGTATTGGTGTAGGAATTTCCATAAGTATTGTCATTATTAGGAGGATAAGGCTTATAATTATTATTACCAAAATTATTCATATAGGCATTGTTGTTGAAATTGTTATTTCTAATGAAGTTCACATCAACTTGCTCTTCTTGAGAAACAAAAGAGGCTAAAGGAACATTATTTGGATCTATATGAGCTTTTCCATTAACAAGCATCGCCATATTGATGGTAGCTCAGATTTTTAGCAAGTCTTCCCTTAGTAAGAAACCAAGGTTATCGAACCAATAGGAGGAAGGAAACAACTCAAAGGTGTTGCTAACAACTTGGAAACCTGCACAACACAAACTCAAGACTTTTCCCCAACGAACAGTGAGGTTGTCAATCTCACCGGTTTGCTGAAAACAAAGGATTAACTGTATGGTGTGGAAGGTAATGGTGGTTTGCAGAAAGTAAATAGTAACAGTGGAAGATGTATCAATGGTAAAGATTGGACCGGGGTCCATAGTTCACTAGAGGTGTTCTCCTTGAGATAACAAACATGGAATGCTGGGTAAACAAATTATAGCAGGCCAATTGACAG
The DNA here is from genome assembly GCA_030063025.1 of Avena longiglumis. NCBI lineage: Eukaryota > Viridiplantae > Streptophyta > Magnoliopsida > Poales > Poaceae > Avena > Avena longiglumis. The sequence continues at coordinate 35,384,972 of CP125974.1, forward strand.
GACTAAGCAAGGCATAACAATGTAATACTAGACATTCATGATCCTATGATATTTGATTGGGCAATACAACAAGATACATAGACTGCCATCCAACTGCATCTATGACTAGTAATCCACCTTCAGGTTATCATCAACCCCTACATGATTAAGTTGCAAGCAACGGATAATTGCTTTAAGCAAAGTGTGTAAGGTAAACAATCCACTTGTTCCATGAAACAATACATCTACAACCTTAGAGATTTCTGTCACTTCCCTTAGATTAAATAGAGGCATGAACCCACTATCGAGCATAAATACTCCCTCTTGGAGTCACTAGCATCTACTTGGCCAATATAGATACTAGAAACGGAGAGCATGAAAGATCACAAACAACACAGACATGATAGAATCAATAATATAGAACCATTAATCAATCTGACATAGTAATCTCAATATCCATCGGATCCCTGCAAACACAACATGCATGATTATAAATAGATGATCTTGATCATGAATGGAGCTCACAAGATCTAAACATGGTAGCACAAATGAGGAGAGACAACCATCTAGCTACTACATGGACCCATAGTCCAAGGTGGAACTACTCACGCTTCATACCGGAGGCTGGCATGATGATGAAGAAGGCCTCCGGGATGATCTCCCTCCGACAGGGTGCCGGGAAGAACTTTAGATCCCCCCGATCTAGGGACGATGGTGGCGGCGGCTACGGACTGTTTCGTGGAAGATTGACCGGGTCCTTAGGGTTTTGGTATCGGGGGCTTCTTATAGGCGAAGAGGCGAGACAAGGGGCACCTAGGGCAGCCTCACCCCCCAGGCGCGGGCTTGGGTTAGCCACGCGGACAGGTGGTGTGGCCCCCTGGTGGCTCCCCTCCGTCTCGTATTTTGGCTCCGTGTTCCCCACGGTAAAATATTGACTTTGGCTTTTGTCCTGTCCAATTTCGAGAATTTTGATTTTTCTGGAACCAAAATGTAAGAAAGCAGGCAAGCAGCGGTGGCATCTTGTTAATAGGTTAGTCCTAGAAAACCTATGAAAACACCTCAAAGTGTAGACAAAGCAATGAAAAGTAGATGCTAAAAAAGCATGGAACATCAAAAATTATAGATACGTTTACGACATATCAAGCATCCCCAAGCTTAACTTCTGCTCGTCCTCGAGTAGGTAAGTGATGAAAAGAATAATTTTTGAGGTGACATGCACCATCACAATCAAGATCAAACCATTTACAAGCATTAAAAGCTGGGATCAAATAACTCTAAACATGAGCATGAAATATGGAGTTCTTACAATAAGACAAAGTAACTATGCATGCAACATGAAAGGATACAAACAAAGATCATGAATAACAATGCATTGAAAGACGTTTGTTTGTTTCACATATAGAAAACATAGCATAGTGGCATTCAGCTTGTCCCTCATGGAGTAGCAAATAAATGCTTAGGACACCTTCAAAGTTCATAAGAGTGACTAGATACAAATAGTTCAAGAACAAGCAATATCAACAATATGCATCAATCAATAAGTTTTGGGACAATGCACATAGAACTAAGAATGGCAACTAGGCTCTCTTAACTGGTGCCTAAGGATAGAAGGTGGAGACTCAATATAATGGTGGAAGAAAGGCCCTTCATAAAAAAGGGAAGCAAGGATTTCAAGTGTCAAAAAGAGCCTCCAAATATCATGGTATTTTTTAGCTTTTATCTCTCATTGACCCTATCATAAGAATCTTGAAGTGATTAAGGTTAAAGTGAACAAAGTATGGAGTATATGCTTGACAAAGTATAAGTTGGCAATCTCATGTCCCTTGAATACGAGGGCTGCTCCTCATACTACTCAACTTTAGTCACCTGTAAGTTCTTGTCATAGTAAGTACATGTGTATCATAAAGAACCGCCAATGGGGTACCCCTTGCACATGATATAGGAGCTATCCCATAATCAAAATGACAAGGCAAGCAGACAATGAGCATCTCAACAATCTTCTTATTTACCATGGTAAAATGGTATTTTTTTCTCTCTTTCCTCTTTACAATATGTCTATTTTTTTATAAGAAGAAAGCTTCATAGATTGCTCACTATGGTGACGTTGCAAGTTTCCACAATGATTAGGCATGGCTTAGGCTAGTGGTCCAGGCGTTTCTCTAACACACATACATAACTCCATGGACTTACAAGCTCCCCTTTTATTTCACACTGACGACATCTATAAACAAAATAACATGATATCAATTGTGTACAATGTACAAGTGTAATGTTGAAACCGTGACAGTACGGTTCTGCTAATTCCCAATGTATAAGTGCAAACATATACAACATAGATTACACAATGGTTAAAATTTATTTAGGGGCAAGAAAAATAAAGTGTGCCATCAAGTTTGTGAGAGCTTTAATCACTAAGTTTCACATAAAAAAGACTTTTTAATTGGAAGGTAGATGAAAACAAGAATATACTTGGAATGATGTAACACACCATGCATAGGAATTTATAGTGGACACTTTGGAATAACTTGGTTTCTTTAGAGTTGGATGCATGAGTAGAGCTTACTCACACAAGCGAAGGCTAGCAAAAGACTGGGAGCGACCACCTAAGAGAGCAATATTGGCCATAATCATGCAGAGCGACAAAACATTACTAATCAAAGCATAAAGTGGTACCACAAGTCAAGGACTAAATGATCATAGAGGCTATGGTGACTTGTTCATAGTCATAACATGGTGTGAGCATGTGCCAAGTCAACCCAAACAAAGCATCAAAGGAGAATACCACAATACTACGCTTTTGTATGCTAAAACAACGCATGATTCCTTCAAGGCACATTAAGCAATCCCAATTGTTTGGAACAAGTCATGCTACAACAATAATCACTAAGCATAAGGTCAAAACAACATCTAGCATGACATGCTAAAGTCTAAGTCACAGCCAAAGCAAGCTCCTCTTGTACTATTCAAGCAAGAACTTTCTACTCCTCTCCAACACCAATCAACTTATTTGAAACAACACAACAAGAACGGGGTCCAAACTACTTTATTCCAGAAAACTAAGCAAAAAAAAAAGGAAAACTAAGACGCTCCAAGAACAACACAATAGTGCATCAAACAATAAAAATGAAGTGTTTAGAAAGACCTGAGATTTTTATTGACGAAGAAGGGGATGCCTTGGGATGGATGCCTTGGGCATCCCCAAGCTTTGACGCTTGTACCTCTTGAATATTTCTTGGGGTGACACGGTGTGGCATCCCTAAGCTTGAGCTTTTGTCCATTCTTCATCTCATTACATCATTCTTTCTCTACACCTGAAAATTTTCCTTCATACAAAACTTCACACAATCTTCATTAGCAACATTAGTGTATTCAAAAGATAATAGACCTTGGGTTTTGTTCCAAAACATCAAAAATTTCACTAAAAACACAAGATACTGTATCAATTCCCTCAAAAAGCTCAATTTCCCAAAAAGAACCCAAAAAGGTATCAATAAGAAGCAAATACAAATAATGGCAGAAATCTGTCAAAACAGAACAGCAGGTAGAAACCGATTTTTTCAAAAAACTTCTGTTTCTCAAATCAAAAAGTGTTGAACTAACTAAAGTTATATAACATACTGGGGGATTTATTCAGAAAATTACAGCTCAATCTAACTTACAGAGATTTTACACGAATTTTTACAGTGGAGCATAAAAATCTGTTTCGGGACAGCAACTCCCCAAATCTTACTTCCCTCAAATTAGAGGTTATTCTTGGCACAAAAAGCAAATAAAAAGAATAAGGAGAGGTCATTACAGAGGTAATAACTTCCAAGACTCGAGAAAACTTTTGGGTTATCTTCCAATAAGTACTTTTCTTTAACGCCTTTAAGTTAGGCACAAGAAGCAAGAATCAAGTATTTTCAAATGAAGAGGCATTAAGATCAATACTCGAAATCTCTTCAACTAGGAAAGGTATCTCATCCAAATGAGTTTTAGAGGATCCTTTCTCATCTCTCTTAGGTTCACTACCTTCATCAAATGGGTTTTTAGGAACAATCCAATCAAAATTCTTTTCTAAGGCTTCATGCATTCCTACAAGTTTAAAAGGTATGGGTATCTTAATTTCCTCTCTGGGCTTGGTTTTATCTAAAATACCCATAACATCTACATGAGCCTAGCATATTAAAACATTCAAAGGACTTTTGGCTTCCTTAGTAACATCATTGAACTCTTTTAGTAAAGTTTCTAGGATAAAATCTCTCTTTTCAGCATCATCTTCTTCTTTTAGTTTAAGAATTTTTTTTGCATCATGGGGTTAAGGTTAACAAACCTAGCCTCCAACATGTGAACTAAATAATCTGCAGCAATTTCATAATTAGGAGCAAGTTCTGCTAAGGATCTATCCTCAATATCCTCATGTTTGCTAACATGATTAAAGAATTCTTCAATATTATCTTTCCCAATTATAGAGCCACTACCTATTGAAAGGTCTTTCAGGGTGAACTTGGGAATCAACATGGTGAGCTAGATCAAGGTGACAACTAGAGTAGAAACTTTTTGTGTTTTTGATAAGAGAAAGCAAACCAAACGAAACAATTTTTTTTGTGATTTTTAATAAAAAGAGGCAAACAAAACCAAGCAAAATAAACTAAGCAAAACAAAAACAAAGTAAAGATAAAGGTTGTGAAGGACTCCCCTTATGAAGTCGTCCTTAGCCTCCCCGGCAACAGCGCCAGAAAAATCTTGATGGTAGCTCAGATCACTGTAGAGCTTCGTTGGGAGTCCCCAAGAGGAAGGTGTGATGAGCACAAGAAGTCTTCCTCAATATGAAACCAAGGTTATCGAACCAAGAGGAGGAAGAAACGACTCAAAGGTGTTGCTAGCAACTTGAAACCTGCACAACACAAACTCAAGACTTTGCCCCAATGAGCAGTGAGGTTGTCAATCTCACCGTTTCTTTGAAAACAAAGGGTTAATTGTATGGTGTGGAAGGTAATGGTGGTTTGTAGAAAGTAAACAGTAACAATGGAAGATGTATCAATGGTAAATATTGGACCGGGGTCCATAGTTCACTAGAGGTGTTCTCCTTGAGATAAACAAACATGACATGCTGTAAACAAATTACAGGACAATTGACAGATGAGCAAGGCATAACAATGCAATACTAGACATTCATGATCCTATGACATTTGATTGGGCAATACAACAAGATACATAGACCGCATTCCAAATGCATCTATGACTAGTAAGCCACCTTCAGGTTATCATCTGAACCCCCTATAGTATTAAGTTGCAAGCAACGGATAACTGCTTTAAGCAAAGTGTGTAAGGTAAACACCCACTTGTTCCATGAACAAGAGACCTTTGTTTTCTCCCTAGTAGCAATGACACATCTACAACCTTAGAGATTTCTGTCACTTCCCTTAGATTAAATAGAGGCATGAACCCACTATCGAGCATAAATACTCCCTCTTGGAGTCACTAGCATCTACTTGGCCAAGATAGCTACAAGAAACAGAGAGCATGCAAGATCAAAAACAACACAAACATGATAGAATCAATAAGATAGAACCATTCATCAATCTAACATAGTAATCTCCATCAGATCCCCGCAAATACAACATGCATGATTACAAATAGATGATCTTGATCATGAACGAAGCTCACAAGATCTAAACATGGTAGCACAAAGGAGGAGAGACAACCATCTAGCTACTACATGGACCCATAGTCCAAGGTGGAACTACTCACGCATCATACCGGAGGCTGGAATGGTGATGAAGAAGGCCTCCGAGATGATTTCTTCCCTCCCGCAAGGTGCCGGGAAGAGCTTCGGATCCCCCCGATCTAGGGATGATGGTGGCGGTGGCTACAGACTGTTTCATGGAGATATGATCGGGTACTTAGGGTTTTGGCATCGGGGGCTTTATATAGGCGAAGAGGCGAGGCGAGGGCGTGGGGGCCACCTCGCCCAAAGTGACAGGGTGGCCCACGCAGTGTGTGGGGAGGGTGGCCACCATGGCACCCTCCGGTCGCCCTTCGGTCTTTTTGTTCGTCTTGGTGAAATATTGACTTTGGCTTTTGTCCCGTACAATTCCAAGAATATTTCCTTACTAGCTTTTCTGAAACCAAAAATAGCAGAAAATAGGCAACTGCCTTTGTGGCAACTTGTTAATAGGCTAGTCCCAGAAAATGTATAAAAATACCTCAGAGTGTAGACAAAGCATAGCAAAGTGGATACTAAACAAGCATGGAACATAAAAAATTATAGATACGTTTACGACGTATCACGGGGGTCCTACTACTTTATTCAAGCAAACGAAAACTAAGACGCTCCAAGAACAACATAACAATGCATGAAACAATAAAAACGAAGTGTCTAGAAAGACCTGAGATTTTTATTGACGAAGAAGGGTATGCATTGGGCATCCCCAAGCTTTGACGCTTGTACCTCTTGAATATTTCTTGGGGTGATATCGGGTGGCATCCCCAAACTTGAGATTTTGTCCATTCTTCATCTCATTACATCATTCTTCCCTTACACCTGAAAATTTTCCTGGATACAAAACTTTTCACACAATCTTCATTAGCAACATTAGTGCATTCAAAAAGTAATAAACCTTTGGGTTTAGTTTCAAAACAGCAAAACTTTCATTAAAGACACAAGCTACTGTAGGAATTCCCTCAAAAAGCTCAATTTACCAAAGAGAACTAAAAAAAATCGATAAAGAGGCAAATGCAAATAATGGCGTAAATTAAACAGACCAAATAGTAAAACTGATTTTTTTGAAGACCTTCTGTTGCTCAAATCAAAAAGTGTTGTACTAACGAAAGTTATCTAACAACCTAGGATATTTATTTAGAAAATTACATCTCAATCCGACATACAGAGATTTTCAAGTTTTTTACAGTGAAGCACAAAAATCTGTTTCGGGACAACAACTTCCCCAAATCTTACTTCTCTCTCATTAAAGGTTATTCTTGGCACTAAAACCACACAAAAAGGATAAGGAGAGGTTAATACAGAAGTAATAACTTCCAAGACTCAATAAAACTATTGGGTTATTGATGACCCACAAGTGTAGGGGATCACAACAGTCTTCGCGGGTAGTATTACCCAATTTATTGATTCGACACAAGGGGAGCCAAAGAATACTTGTAAGCCTTAACAACTAAGTTGTCAGTTCAGCTGCACCTATAAATAATTCTTGCTCACAGAAGTTTATCAGTAGCAACAGTTTTTAGTAGCAACAGCAGCAGTAAAACAGGAGCAATAGTAACAGTAACGATAACAGTAGGATTCAAGTGCGGTAGGCATAGGGATGGATGGATGGGTGTTGCATGGACGAGTCTAAACATGTAACTTCAAGATCTAGGGCATTGCAGATAAATAATAACAAGCATCCAAGTACTAAACAATCCTAGGCATGTGCTCCAAATATAGTCATACGTGCTCACAATGAGAACTTGCATAACATCTTCCATCTGTACCAACCTGCAAGCGGGCCTCTAGGGAACTACTGGCAATTAAGGTGCTCCTTTTAATAAAGCACAGGAGCAAAGCATTAACACTCCATGAACACATGTGATCCTCACACCACAGCCATCCCTCTGGTTGTCCCAATTATTGTCACTTTGGGGCCTTTGACCATTTGACCACCACATGTCAGTGACACAAAAAATGGCAAATATGCAAGGTGCAAAGAAAAGTGTGGCAAATGTGCAAATCCCCCGACAATGATATGTGTACACAACTTGCAGATAATATCACAAACAATACTATCATAATGATTCAATAATAAGTTCAGATCTGAGATCGTGGCACTCGGGCCCTAGTGACAAGCATTGAGCACAACAAGTTGCAACAAAGTCAAATAGCACAAGAGATACTAGGCACTATGCCCTAACAGATCTTATTCGATTACATGATAGAACTCATCCAATCCCTACAATCCCCAAGCCTACAACGGGGGATTACTCACTCATGGATGAGGGAAACATCGGTGGTTGATGGAGATGCGTTGGTGATGACGATGGCGATGATCCTCTCCAAATTCCCATCCACAGGTGGTGCAAACGGAGTTTCGGATCCGAATCTTGGTTTCGTGGCGAGGCGAGCGGAACTCTTCGAAAACTATCAAACCCCTCTGCTTTTAGGTCAAGGAAACTTATAGGCGGAGGGAGGCCGAGGAGCTTTCGGGTGGCCAAACCTCCCCATGCGCCGGGGTTAGTGTTCGCTACCGGGTGGGTCCGCCCCCAGTGCCTCCTCTCCTCCCCTTCGCCCGTGGATCTTCCGTGAGAAATAGTTTTGGCATATTTTCCGGATTTTTCCGATAGTTCATTTTCTACAAAAACAAGACACCAAGGTAATTCTGCGAAAACAAATTTCACGTGTTAGTTGTATCCAAATCACACAAGTTTAGAGGAAAAACAATAGCAAAGTGTTCGAGGAAGTAGATACGTTTTGGACGTATCAACTCCCCCCAAGCTTAGCTCATTGCTTGTCCTCAAGCAATTCAGTTGAAAACTGAGCGCGATAAAAGAACTTTCATGAACACTTTGCTTCATATGATGTATATATTCTCAGCACGGGAGTAGATGCTTAGACAATTCATAATAAAGAGTATGCAACTAAGTCTACTCAATAGTTATTGCAAGCTATGACGAGAAACCAACTCAATAATAATAAGTAGCATGAAACATAAACATAAGCAACATTGCAATGCTCATAATAAGGTATGATAGAGTGGTATCTCGCTTGCCTTTGTTTGAAGGGCACAATATAAATGCCAAGGCACCTCTGAAGTTCACATGAAGACTAGAGATAAAGATATCAGAGATACAAGCATCAAAGTCATGACATAATTAACTAAGTTTTGGAACAAACACAAAAATGACAACTATGCTCTCAAGAAGGTGCTCATAGAATAAGTGGTGACTCAACTCGGTTGTGAAAACGGTTTTGTGAACGTTTTAAATGCTTCCCAATGCTGAAAGGAAGGTACTCATTAGCTTTGAGCTCTCATTGCCCCTATCATAGGCATCTTCATGTGGTTAAGGTGAAAGTGAGGTCCACTCTGAATCATATGCTTGAAAGACCATAGACTGGAAATCCCAAGTCCCTTGAGTACGTGGGTCGCTCCGCATGCTACTCAACTTTGGTCACCTGAAAGTTCTTATCATTGTCAATACATGCATATCATCGAGAACCGCCAACGGGGTACCCCTTGCATATGGTACTTTCCCATAACCAAAATGACAAGGCAAGCAGACAATGAGCATCTCAGCAATCTTTTTATTTACCATGCATAGCTTTTTATTGAGGAAGCTTCATATATGCTCATTATAGTGATGCTGCAAGTTTCCACCATGATTAGGCATGGCTTAGGCTAGCGGCCCAGGCATTTCTCTAACACAATGTAAAAAATCCATGAACTAACAACTTCCTTTTATTTCACATTGTCGACATCCATAAACGAAGAGCAAGGAATCAACTGGATGAAATATCCAAAAGTGTTGAAGTTCCCCCTGTGATAAAGACGGTTCAATCCCAATGATTCAGAATTATTAATAAGGAATAAATCAAGTTATCAAGTTCGTGAGAGCTACTAACTAACTTTCTCAAAATGCATAAACATTTTATTTGGAAGAAAACAAGGCATATGGAATATGAACCGAAATAGCAAATGATGCTAATAGGTAGGTATGGTGGACCACCGCAATATTGTTTTGGGGGAGTTGGAGTACAGGTGAACACATACTCGGTGCAAGTGAAGGCAATAGAGAGGGAGCGACAACGAGAGATCGATGCTTGTCATAATCATGCTTGCAACAAAACCGGACTAACTATGGCATGAAAGTGATACAAGAACTCGAGGCAAAATAAATCATCGAGGCTTCTTGACTATTGATTAGTCATATGCATGCGTGAGCATGTGCCAAGTCGATTCACATGAACAGAGAGGAGGATACCACACACTGGGTGGCTAACCTCCCCATGCGCGGGTTGGCCAGCCACCGGGTGGGTCCGCCCCTGTGCCTCCTCTCTGCTCCTTCGCCCGTGGATCTTCTCGGTGAGAAATAGTTTTGGCATATTTTCCGGGATTTTTCCGATAGTTCATTTTCTACACAAAACAAGACACTAAGGTAATTCTGCAAAATACAAATTCCGTGTTAGTTGTATCCAAATCACACAAGTTTAGAGGAAAAACAATAGCAAAGTGTTCGAGAAAGTAGATACGTTTTGGACGTATCAACTCCCCCCAAGCTTAGCTTATTGCTTGTCCTCAAGCAATTCAGTTGAAAACTGAGCGCGATAAAAGAACTTTCATGAACACTTTGCTTCATATGATGTATATATTCTCAGCACGGGAGAAGATGCTTAGACAACTCATAATAAAGAGTATGCAACTAAGTCTACTCAATAGTTATTGCAAGCTATGACGAGAAACCAACTCAATAATAATAAGTAGCATGAAACATAAACATAAGCAACATTGCAATGCTCATAATAAGGTATGATAGAGTGGTATCTCGCTTGCCTTTGTTTGAAGAGCACAATATAAATGCCAAGGCACCTCTGAAGTTCACATGAAGACTAGAGATAAAGATATCAGAGATACAAGCATCAAAGTCATGACATAATTAACTAAGTTTTGGAACAAACACAAAAATGACAACTATGCTCTCAAGAAGGTGCTCATAGAATAAGTGGTGACTCAACTCGGTTGTGAAAACGGTTTTGTGAACGTTTTAAATGCTTCCCAATGCTGAAAGGAAGGTACTCATTATCTTTGAGCTCTCATTGCCCCTATCATAGGCATCTTCATGTGGTTAAGGTGAAAGTGAGGTCCACTCTGAATCATATGCTTGAAAGACCATAGACTGGAAATCCCATTTCCCTTGAGTACGTGGGTCGCTCCGCATGCTACTCAACTTTGGTCACCTGAAAGTTCTTATCATTGTCAATACATGCATATCATCGAGAACCGCCAACGGGGTACCCCTTGCATATGGTACTTTCCCATAACCAAAATGACAAGGCAAGCAGACAATGAGCATCTCAGCAATCTTTTTATTTACCATGCATAGCTTTTTATTGAGGAAGCTTCATATATGCTCATTATAGTGATGCTGCAAGTTTCCACCATGATTAGGCATGGCTTAGGCTAGCGGCCCAGGCATTTCTCTAACACAATGTAAAAACTCCATGAACTAACAACTTCCCCTTTTATTTCACATTGTCGACATCCATAAACGAAAGAGCAAGGAATCAACTGGATGAAATATCCAAAAAGTGTTGAAAGCGTTCCCCGTGACAGCACGGTTCTGCTGACTCCCAATGATTCAGAATTATTAAGCGCAAGGAATAAACTGTGCCATCAAGTTCGTGAGAGCTTTACTAACTAACTTTCTCAAAACAGACAAACATTTTATTTTGGAAGAAAACAAGGCATATGGAATATGAACCGAAATAGCAAATGATGCTAATAGGTAGGTATGGTGGACACAGCTGGCAATATTGTTTTTGGGGGAGTTGGAAGTACAGGTAGAGCACATACTCAGTGCAAGTGAAGGCTAGCAATAGAGAGGGAGCGACAAACGAGAGATCAGTAACTGTCATAATCATGCTTGCAACAAAACTGGACTAACTATGGCATGAAAGTGATACAAGAACTCTGAGGCAAAATAAATCATCGAGGCTTACTGACTATTGATTAGTCATATGCATGCGTGAGCATGTGCCAAGTCGATTCACATGAACAGTCAGGAGGATACACACTGGGTGGCAACCTCCCCATGCGCTGGGTTAGTGGCCACTGGGTGGGTCCGCCCCTGTGCCTCTCTGCCTCCCCTTCGCCCGTGGATCTTCCGTGAGAAATAGTTTTGGCATATTTTCCGGATTTTTCCGATAGTTCATTTTCTACACAAAAACAAGACACCAAGGTAATTCTCAAAAAAGCGCCAACTGTTAGTTGTATCCAAATCACACAAGTTTAGAGGAAAACAATAGCAAGTGTTCGAGAAAGTAGATACGCTGACGTATCAACTCCAAGCTTAGCTTATTGCTTGTCCTCAAGCAATTCGATTGAAAGCGCGATAAAAGAACTTTCATGAACACTTTGCTTCATATGATGTATATATTCTCAGCACGGGAGAAGATGCTTAGACAACTCATAATAAAGAGTATGCAACTAAGTCTACTCAATAGTTATTGCAAGCTATGACGAGAAACCAACTCAATAATAATAAGTAGCATGAAACATAAACATAAGCAACATTGCAATGCTCATAATAAGGTATGATAGAGTGGTATCTCGCTTGCCTTTGTTTGAAGAGCACAATATAAATGCCAAGGCACCTCTGAAGTTCACATGAAGACTAGAGATAAAGATATCAGAGATACAAGCATCAAAGTCATGACATAATTAACTAAGTTTTGGAACAAACACAAAAATGACAACTATGCTCTCAAGAAGGTGCTCATAGAATAAGTGGTGACTCAACTCGGTTGTGAAAACGGTTTTGTGAACGTTTTAAATGCTTCCCAATGCTGAAAGGAAGGTACTCATTAGCTTTGAGCTCTCATTGCCCCTATCATAGGCATCTTTATGTGGTTAAGGTGAAAGTGAGGTCCACTCTGAATCATATGCTTGAAAGACCATAGACTGGAAATCCCAAGTCCCTTGAGTACGAGGGTCGCTCCGCATGCTACTCAACTTTGGTCACCTGAAAGTTCTTATCATTGTAAATACATGCATATCATCGAGAACCGCCAACGGGGTACCCCTTGCATATGGTACTTTCCCATAACCAAAATGACAAGGCAAGCAGACAATGAGCATCTCAGCAATCTTTTTATTTACCATGCATAGCTTTTTATTGAGGAAGCTTCATATATGCTCATTATAGTGATGCTGCAAGTTTCCACCATGATTAGGCATGGCTTAGGCTAGCGCCTGCATTTCTCTAACACAATGTAAAAACTCCATGAACTAACAACTTCCCCTTTTATTTCACATTATCGACATCCATAAACGAAAGAGCAAGGAATCAACTGGATGAAATATCCAAAAAGTGTTGAAAGCGTTCCCCGTGACAGCACGGTTCTGCTGACTCCCAATGATTTAGAATTATTAAGCGCAAGGAATAAACTGTGCCATCAAGTTCGTGAGAGCTTTACTAACTAACTTTCTCAAAACAGACAAACATTTTATTTTGGAAGAAAACAAGGCATATGGAATATGAACCGAAATAGCAAATGGTGCTAATAGGTAGGTATGGTGGACACAGCTGGCAATATTGTTTTTGGGGAGTTGAAGTATGTGTGAGCACATACTCAAGCAAGTGAAGGCTAGCAATAGAGAGGAGCGACAAACGAGAGAGCATTAATCATAATCATGCTTGCAAAAACAGGACTAACTATGGCATGAAAGTGATACAAGAACTCGAGGCAAAATAAATCATCGAGGCCATCGACTATTGATTAGTCATATGCATGCGTGAGCATGTGCCAAGTCGATTCACATGAACAAATGAGGAGGATACCACAATATCATACCAAAGTATGAATAAAACCTTGCAAGCAAACATTCATATGACATGCTACAAACTATTATCAAGCTGGAGCTAATCATAGACAAGCAAGAACTACTAAGCATCCATAATGACATACACTTTACACAAACAGGCTAAGCATGCTCACAATGATGAGTATATGTACAAAAATGAAACAAATAGAGTTCGTTACCAGCCTCTTACCACACCTCGAGTTGTCTTAATCTTCATTATTGCCCTTCACTTGTGTGACTTGAATAATTAACATGAAACCAAAACCACTGAGGACGGCTGAACACTGCAAAGAACTCACAAAACCAAAGAAGAGCAACAAACATTTTTGGTGTTTTCGATTTTTTGGAAACAAGCAAACAAAAACAAACCAAACCAAACAAAGCAAAATCTTTTTGGATTTTTATTTTAAGGCAAACCAAAGCAAAGAAGCAAAGAAACAAACCAAGAGAAACAACAAAAATATTTTTTGGTATTTTGGGTTTTTGAGAAAGCAGCAACAAGAACCAAAAGAAAGCGAAACAATGGATATACAAAGAACCGACCGAACATGATATATATATGAGTGTGTGATGTCGGTATACCTCCCCCCAAGCTTAGTCTTTTGGCCTAAGTGGGGCTCAATAACGCGGATGGTAACCCCATACTGGTGGGTCATCATAGGAATGATCATAGTCAGGCACCTGCGATGAAGAAGAAGACGCGCCCCAATCAAATTAGGGCTGCTGGTACGAAGACTCTCCCGAGTTGGAGGGCTGAACCGAATTGTCTTTGGCATCCTCTTCAACATTCTCCTCTTGCTGGGAGAGTTCCCCCACATAAGTGTCAACCTTCTCCTCCGTAAGCGACCATCCTTGCCTGTTATCAAAGTTAAACAAAGCAGGTGCAGGCAAATAAACTATTTTCTCAGTCCTACCCTTTCTCCGACCTTCCTGGGCAAAAGATAATTCATATGGTAAACTTCTCACATTAGCCCCCAAGGAAACAAAACCATGCTGAATCATGGATTGAATATCAAGCCTCTCTATGGGGAACTAAAAATCTGAATAATGAGGCTCTAAACCATGGAAAGCTAGCAACCTAGAAGCAATGATACCTCCACAAATTTGTCACATCCCAATTTTTTTCCAAATTTTGTAATGTGATTTTTTTGGTTGAAATTTAGGGTGAAAAGAAACTTTTTGTTTCTAAATGGAAATATTAAATCCCATCTTGAACAAACTTTGATTAATGTTTGAATCCAAATAAATTAAAATCAAGTGAAATGCATTCTTCATAAATGCATCTTGAAATTTAAACACTTGGAAAAGTTAAACCAAAACCCTAAAACCCTAATGGAAGAAAACATTTCCAAGTTATCTCTAAGCCTATGGATTTGATCGATATAAGAATTTGTCAACAAACATTTACAAATGATCAAGAATGACAAATTGAAATATTATAAAACCATAGAAGTTGGTTTCACTTAAATTGGAGCCATAGATAAAATCTTATGAACTTAATAAGATAAGGAAATTGAATTTCTAAAGCTAATAAAGCACCTATCTAGAAATCCATACCAAATGGTGAGCAAATAATCCTAAAAAGATTTAAAAGGGTAAACAATATTAAATAAGATTTTACAAATTGGAGTCACCAAGTTTGGATCTATAAATAAAAAGATATGAATTTTATAAGATAAAGAAAGAAATATTAAATGAGGAATATTTAAGGACCAAATTAAATCTTGGCCTAATCCATAAGCTAATGGAATAAATACAATCCAAATCCAAATAAAATATTGGATAAAGAATTCTCAGATAATGGCATTAACCAAATTCTATTTCTATTTGAATAAAGACAAAATCCCTAATGGAAAAGATTAAGTAAATCACGGAAAAATAATTTGAATTTACCCAAGTGGAATAAAAGTTATTTAATTAACTTAAATGGGATCAAAGAAATCTTCTAAATAAAAATTATGGAATTAAAACCATATTTGACTTTCATTGGGATAAAACAAGTACTCAAATTAATGATTAATAATCATATTAAATACTTTAAATAATTCAAGGTAAATTATTTAAACACCCCATTAAACAAATAAACCTAGTGATAAGGTTTTATGAAAAATTGAATTATTAAATAAGGGTTTGAAAATATATTTAATCTCATTTGAGTAATGGCTTATGCTTATTTTAATAAAGAATAAAACATAAGAAAAATAAAAGAATTATTCCGAAAATAGTATTTAAATTACATGTTTAAACAATAGGGAATTATACTGAACTTTTGAACAAGGTTTGAATTTAAACAAGGTTTGAAAACATTTAAACAAAATCAAACAGAAAAAGAAAACAAGAAAAATAAAAAGGAAACAGATCAAAAAAAAGGGAAAGAACCCAGCCTAGCAAACTAAGCCCAGTTAGCCCATTTACCTGACTCCGCAGAAAACGTTTCACACCAGGAATTCAACCCACACCCTCACTGGCCGATGGACCCCTTCGCAGACCCGTCTCTCACGCTGACAACATGGCCCTACTTACCAGTTCGTCGTTTCCACCCGCGAGGTTGTTTCTTCCCCAAACCTCGCCGTTTCTGCCATTTATTTCCTCGCTTGAATTCGTCTTAATGATGCAGAGATTACAACCCGCGATTACTCTCGTTAACTCGCCACGCTCCCCTCTACCTTTCCCCCCGAACACCATCTCCTCTCCTCCCCCAGGCCGCCTTGAATTCGTCTCGAAACTCTCTGGCTCCGGCGAACCATTTCTCCGATTCCGGCCATACACCCTCGCCCCTTGCCCCCTCGACCACTCGAGCTTGCTCCCCACCCTCCTACGCATCCCGCAGTAACACCAGCTCGCCTGCGCGTGCCCCCTAACGTCGACAGCTTCAACATCGGAGCGCCACCGAAGACCGCGTCTACTCCGGCGACCTTCCCCCGTAAGCCCCAGCTTCCCCTCTCCCTCTGATTGATACGTGTGTGATCCCCAGCATCGTGCGCACCTAACGCAACCCTTTCTTCTTCTTAGCGTGGCCCATAGAATCACCTCCATCTTCAACCGAGAGCACCAATCGCCAGGAGCTACTCCGGCAAAGAATTCCCGTCGACCCCGAGCGCCCCTTCGCCAACAAGGACCACCTCGAGCATCTCCACGCCGCGGCGAACTCGGTGAGCTTCTCCTCTCCTTCCCTTGATTCATGTATTAGCCGGACCACCACCGCCTGAACGCGCCGCCGCCTCTCGCTGTTGCCAGCGCCGCCAATCCATGACCAGATGATTAGAGACGTTAGATGCAGATCCAAAGGACACGGTAGAACCTTAACCCGAAGGGGTAAGTAGTACTCTGTGCCGCACGATCCACTTTAATCCAACGCTCCATGCCGATCGATCCGTGCAAACCGTTTTTGTCCAATCAGAAGCAGACGCGTGGCCCGTGATTTGTTTTAAAAACAGAATTTGTTCTATTAGTTGTTCAAAATTGTAAATTCCATAACTTTTGATCCACACGTCCAAATTTTGCAAATTTTATATCAATGGAATCAACAAGACAAGTACTTTCCAACCATACACTTTGTTTAATGAATTGCTTCTGTTAAAATGGTTGTTTTTGCAGAAACTTGTGTAGGCATAATTTGAATATAAAATTCATTCTAAAATTATTTTTGTGATAAAACCTTTGGAAAATGGATTGTTTTGAACCTACTGACCATAGAAACCAACTTGTAGATTCAAAAACATATTTTGTGAAGCAAGAGAATAAATCTTTGAATTAAAGCATTTCTAGTCAAATAAAAATGTTGTTTATATGTTAAAAATAATTTTTGGAGAAAAATCTTTGGGAAATGATTTGGATTAAACTCTTTGACCCCAAACACCAAGTTTTAGAGTTAAAAATGTATTTGGTGAACCTTATAAAGATTATTGCTTTGCTAAAGGCATTTTCAACCACATAAAATATTGATTTGGTTTAAAAATGGTTTATAGGTAAAATCTTTTGCAAATAGTTTTGCCACTTTTATAAAATGACCAATAGGTGTTTTAGAATGTTTATAACCTATTTGAAACCACTTTTACAAATAAAATAATCTTTATCATGCTTGCATGCATTGCTTTGTTTCTATTATTTTATGTGTTGTTTGCTTGAATGGTAGATTGAATTCTTGCTTGCTTGATTGAATTGTAGTGGAATTTGAAGGGTGTGAATATTGCAGGATCAAGGAGTGAACTTATATTCTCTACCAAAAAGGCAAGTGATGCTTCATACTTTTGTCCCATTATTTTCACTATGCACTAGTGATATTTCTAAGTAGACTTGCATGGAATTTTTGCTAAGTATAAACTATGTCATGGGAAATCCTAGTAGATGAAACCTTAGTAGAAATTTCCTAAGTTAAGATCCATACTACTATCATTCTTAGCTTAGCTAGTAGAAAACAAGGGTGGATTATATTCATGCTATGGATTATTTCTAAGTCAAGGACTTGTGTTTTGTTTAATAAAACAACTAGGTGAAGGAATCACCTGGGTGGAATGGAAGGAATGGTTTGTGTTGAGTGGTTACACAAGGCCCATTTCTATGGTTTACCTTGTGTATCTCACTTGTGGATGTCCACCCAGGAACAAAGAGATTTGAGATGTCAAATGTTGAGAAGCTTCAAGTGCGGCCACTTGGCATTATGGGCTCTGCCTGGATCATATAGGTTACAATAACTTAGCCAAATGGACAGTTGGTGGTAGGGGATGATAGGTTGGAACGCGTCCATTCTAGTCTAAGGGAAGGCTTCTGAAAGATCTTGTCTTGGTGAAACCAAGTCTTGTGGGGAAAGTGCACCACCTCTGCAGAGTGAAAAATCTAAGTACTTAGCCATGTCCCTGGCAAAGGACAATTTGAGCATCAAGACATGGAAGCTATCAAGAATCTCCTCATCCCAATTTCTGAGTTAAAACTTTGTGGTTGAACAAGGGTTGAAGGATCACCAATTTCTATTGGGATATGCCTTGGGTGATTTTGTCAAGCAAAAACTTAGTGTTTTCACATGATAAGGAAAATCTATTTTGAGCAAAGCAAGTCTAAGCTCCACTTAGCCAAATGCATATAGATGATAGACTCCACTATATTACCATAGTATCACTTGCCAATACAATTCAAATGTATTGACCCTTGTGGCTATAACTTATTATGTTGCAGGTTTGTTTTGATATTAGTGAAGTGTGTTGAATAGGATTACAAGTCTACAACCAACATGTTTGCCTGTGGCACTTTGAAGATGAAGGACTCCATGCTATATAGTTATTCTGCTGCATTGTATTGAGATAGCCAAATGAGCTATGTAAGATGTAATAAATTATTTTATTCCTGGTTATAAAGTTGTATTATGACCTTTGTTTCTTGATATTATGTCTTAACTATGGATGCTAGCTATTGATCCAGGGACTAGCATTGTAAACACATGGATCTCTACCTTATTAAAGGTTGGGACCTCTTACAAAATTCCACCCTTCTCACGGTTGGTGGTGAGACGGTGAGCTATCAAAGCACCCAAACTATAGTAACTATTCTTACTAAGAGCAGCTGCAATAAAAGCTAGATCGAAAGAAGACAACTTTCTAGCAGTCTTTCTAGCAAGAACACACTTGGTAATGAAATAGGCAAAGTATCTAATATCTAGGAGCTGAATGTTCCGAATTTTACCACTTTCCTTTGAGAAGTCGAAACCTTGGCAAATATCAGTATAAAAATCCACAAGTGACTTAGGCCTCTCCTTGATCTTCTCACAAGACCCCCACTGAGGTACTCTAATTGCTGCATAGAAATCAGCAAAAGGTAGGTCGATAGGTATATTATATATTTTGTAATGGACCATGGGATTAAAAGTAGACCAAGTGAACCGGAAGTCCTGCACAAAAGCCATGGTTAGCTTAACATATTGGATTGGTTCACCTTCCACAAAGTGCTCCAACCCTGCATTTGTAACCATAGTTTGGAAATCTTGGAGGATCCCCGCAGCTCTCATAAATTCATGGCATGGATATATGGAAGGAAAAATTGCTTCCTCACGATGAACCTTCATTGGCTCATGCACCATCAAGTCATATTTGTTCAGTGGATAAGCACTCATCTTCCTTGCTGAAATGTTTAGACAACCATCAAACCAAGTGATTTCTAGGTTGATAAATGATGAGCAACTACTATAGGAACTTGCTAGAGTACTACACATGCATCAAAACAAAGTTTCTAAGCATAGAACAAGAATTCAAGCTCAAACAACCTGTCACCTACAGTAGCAAAATACTCAAGATATAATCTACCAATCACAAATCTAATTGGACAAGTGGAGGAGGCACATACCAAGGAGAAATCCCTCCACAAATCAGCACTTGAGATGGGATGAACAAGGAGATCGAAAATCGCGAGCAAGAACAGCAAGAAATCGAGCTTGAGCAAGTTTTCCGGTGTTTTTTGGGAGAGAGAAAGAAGGTGGCTTTGAGGAGGCAGCCTGGAGGGGCCCAGGTGGGCTAAACCCCCTAGGCGCTACCCCTAGGTAGGACGCGCCTACCCTAGGTGTGGTGGCCTGGGGTGGCCCCCTGGGTCACCTCTAGTACCTCTTTGCCCCTTTTTTGGAGGAAAAAATATTTTGAATTTTCTGGGATTTTTCAGGAAACTTTATTTTTGGCCAATTTTTAGGGTATGCAAATTAATTTTTCTCGCAGAAACAATTTTTTCAGAAGAAGCAAAATCAAACCAAAAGCCAAACTACATGAGCTTTAATAAAAACTAACAAGCAAACAACTAGCAAAACTAAAGCTAAAGCAAATACTAGGAAGGACAAAGGAAAAAGAAAGCAAGTATAACCATAGTGGAAACATTACTTTGTTCATCAAAATCCTTTTGTTAACAAGGTTGATCAAGTCTTCTTACCAAAACAATATTATATGAAACAAAACTTTGCATTCCACAAGGTGATTATGTTACCTCATGTTTGATAGCAATGGTCCCAATCATAATAGTTTCAAAATTTTCTTGTGGAATGGGACAATATATTTCTCCAACCTTGATGCCTTCAATATTTTCAATGGAATTCAGGCAATAGCTTCTAACAACCTTCTTGGGGAAATAGACAGTGTGATATTTGTCATTAATATTGAATGTTACTTTTCTTTGATTAAAATTGATGATAGCACCTGCAGTATTAAGAAAAGGTCACCCAAGAATAATAGACATATTATCATCTTCAGGCATTTCAAGCACACCAAAATCAGTTAGAACCATGCAATTATGAGCAACTTGAACAGGAACATCCTCACATATACCAACAGGAACAGTAGTTGACTTATCAGCCATTTGCAAAGATATATCAGTTGGTATCAACTTTTCTAGATGGAGCCTCTTGTAGAGAGAAAAAGGCATAACACTAACTCCAGCTCCCAAATCACATAAAGCAGTTCTAACATAATTATTCTTAATGGAGCAAGGAATAGTTGGTATACCTGGATCACCATGTTTCTTTGAAATCTTACCATTGAAGGAGTAATTAGCAAGCAAAGTAGAAATCTCCTCATTAGGAATCTTCCTTTTATTAGAGACAATATCCTTCATATAATTTGAATAAGGAGGCAATTTAATAGCATCAGTCAAAGGAATTTGCAGAAATAAAGGCTTCATCCACTCACAAAACTTGTTGTAGTGTTCTTCCTCCTTTGGCTTGTGTTTCTTACCTAGAAAACGCATAGGTTTCTGCACCCAAGGTTCTCTCTTTACCATGTTATTAGCAATAAATTCTTCCTTTCTATACCTAGTGTTTTTAGTGTGTTTCTTAGGTTCTTCCTCACCTTCCTCCTTATCAGGAGACTCATCAATATTACCACTCTCGGTTTCAGCATCAGAGACAGATATACTATTAGGATCTACAGCAGGTTCAAGTGGTTCCTCAACTTCCTCATGTTTCTTTTTCTTCCTCTTACGAGGACTACCACTATCCTCACCTTGTTGGGAATCCTGCTCTATTATTTTAGGGTGTCCTTCAGGATATAAAGGATCTTGAGTAGTTGCACCACTCCTAGTTCTAATTCCATAAGCATGTTTATTTCCTGAAGCATTAACTAGCATATCCTTTTACACCTTAGCAAGTTGATCAAGTTGGGTATGAACCATTTTAAAGTGTTTACAAAGCATTTTAATATCATTAGAAGTTCTTTCCACAATATCTTTCAACTCATGGATAGCTCTAGAGTTTTCCAATAAATGATTCTGAACTTGTTTATTAAAATTACCTTGTTTGTCAATAAATGTGTCAAGTCCCTCTAAGCATTGATCAGGAGGCTTACCATAAGGAATATCACCTTAATTAAATTGGAGAGAGTGTACCTCAATAGTAGATGAGTGATGACCCACAAGTATAGGGGGTGTATCATAGTACTTTTGATAAAGAGGAGTGTCGATCCCAACGAGGAGCAGAAGGTGCTGAACAGTGGTATGGAGCAGGAAATCCCTGTGAATACTTAGCAAACAGATTTTTAGTGGTTTTCTGACAAAGCAACAAAACAAAGAGAAAGTAACAGAAGTAACGAACAAACAGAGCAAGTGGTCCAATCATTTCTTAACAAAGGACAAGCCGGTGAAAATACTTATAAGGACCAAACGTTCTCGAGGACACATGGGAATTCTATCAAGTGCTTTTGCTGCAAATAGCTGAGTACTCTTATTTGGTGTTTGTAAGTGTTGTGTGGGTGAACCTGTGCTAACATACCGACTAATGCATACTTGTGATTAAACCCCCTGCAAACATCCGTAACTATAGGAAAGTAATAAAGATATAAATCTAACCACAACCTTAAATTCTGAGATCCTACGCTCCCTTGTGCAAAGGTGTCCTAACGTGGGTTCAGGTTTCTGTCACTCCGGCAACCCCACAACTAGTATCCAAATACACAATGCATTCCCCTAGGCCCATAAATGGTGAAGTATCATGTAGTCGATGTTCACATGACACCACTAGAAGAATAGCACCACAACTTAAATACTAAACTATTGAATAATAACTCATCACAAATTCACTACTAACAACATGACTTCTCCCATGTCCTCAAGAACTAAACGAACTATTCACGAGACATCATATGGATCAAGATCAAAGATGATGTGATAATGGATAACAATCTGAACATAAACAATAATCCAATGGTTCCACTCACAAGCATCAACTACAATAGTAATTAACACCGGGAAAGTTTCCCCTAATGAACTAAGCAATATCCAACATAATTGTTACAACGGGACGGAGTGATGATGATGGTGCTGGAGGAGATGATGTTGTGGATGATGATGATCCCGATGAAGCCTAGCTTGATGACGGCGTTGATGGCGATGGTGTCCCCTCTCCGGGAAGGAATTCCCTCGGCAGAAATATGTCTGCCAGAGAGATCTTTCTCTCTCGGTGTTTTCCGCCTCCTAGAGGCGACAGAAGTCTATGTGTGGTCGCCCCCTGGTGTTAGGGTTCCGTAAGGAAGATATAGGCGAAGGGGCGGAGTCGGAGGCCGAACAGGTGGGCCAAACCCAACCTAGGCGTGGGGTCAGGTGGGCCTGCGCCTAGGGGGTGTGGGCCCCTGAGGCCCCCCTTCGCTCCTCCTTCTGGATTCCTTCGTCTTCCGATAAAATAATATGTTTCCATATTTTTCCGGTATTTTTCTGATCTTCGTGAAATTGCACCGAAACGCCGTCTTTTCCATCAGAATCCAGATTCTGGCAGTCCATCCTCCAGGAATCATCCAACATGCATAAACAGACGAAAAGCCATAAGTGATACCTCATAATAAGACAAATATCAATGAATAGAGGTAAATTTTGATATAGAATGGTGATGCAAATTGGGCATATCAACTCCCCCAAGCTTAGACTTCGCTTGTCCCTGCGAATCGAGCTCAAGAAACATGTCCACAGTTTATGGAGTGAAGTGTCGATAAAAAGAATTAACAAGAAGCATCACACTTACCTTTGCACAACTCATAGAAGAAAGCAACTCACCATTATATAACTTAGCTTGCAACCAAGTACAATAGTCACAATAGAGATACATAAAGATAAATCATAATTGGAATTGGCAAACTTGTTCTTGGTCAGAGAACACCTGATAAACAGTTTCACAAAAGCTTTTTGTAGAAGTTTCAAAACAGGAGCACTCTTTGCTCAAAAAAAAGTTTTTCACAAGTGAAGGCTTTCAAAGTAATACTCAATAGATAAGAGTTTTGTGCAAACAAGGAAGATAAAGAACATGATTGAATAAATCACCATATGAATGCTTGAAACACAACAACTCAAAAGCTTGCTGGAGATAGAGAGGAGGTGGGTTTAATGACTCAACTGGTAACTGGAGAAAGGTCCCTTTATAGAGGGTAGCAGGGATTACAAGTCATAAAGAGCTTTCAAAAGATTATGATATTTACTAGCTTTGAGCCCTCATTGCCCCTATCATAAGCATCTTGAGATGATTAAGGTTAAAGTGAACAAAGATGGAGTATATGCTTGACGAAATATAAGTTGGCAATCTCATGTCCCTTGAATATGAGGGCCACTCCTCATGCATACTCAACTTTGGATCCAGGTAAGTTCTTGTCATTGTAAGTATTTGCATATCATTGAGAACCGCCAACCGGGTACCCCTTGCACATGGTACATGAGCTTTCCCATAACCAAAATGACAAGGCAAGTAGACAATGAGCATCTCGGCAATATTTTTATTTACTATGCATATAGCTTTTTATTGAGGATGCTTCATAGATGACTCACTATGGTGATGCTGCAAGTTTCCACCATGATTAAGCATGGCTTAGGCTAGCAGCCCAGGCGTTTCTCTAACACAGGATACAAACTCCATGGACTTACAAGTTCCCTCTTTATTTCACACCGGTGACATCCATAGACAAAAGAGAACGATATCAACTGTGTATAGAGTACAAGTACAATGTTGAAAACGTTCCCCATGACAGCACGGTTCTGCTAATCCCAATGTATAGATGCAAGCATATACAACTTCGATGTCCACAATGGTTCAAGTTTATTAGGGGAAAGTAAATAAAGTGTGCCATCAAGTTCATGAGAGATTTACTAACTAGTTTTCACATAACAAAATACTTTTTAATTCGAAAGGTAGATGAAGCTTGAGAATTTGCTAGGAATAGCAATAGCTATTAGGTAGATAAGGTGTACACAAGTGGCAAAAGTTTTTGGTTCAAAGGGTTTTGGAAACATGAGAAGTATGCCTTCTCAAAACAGGTTTTTGGCTAGCAAGGCTGGGTAGCAAGCAAGAGAGTTGAAAGAAACAAGAAAACATACAAGTAATAAAGCCAAACATGCAATATTTCCTTGAAGACACAGAAGAATCTTAAATAAAGAATACCAAGCTTATGATCCAACAAGAAAGAAAACAAATGATACCAAATACCTGTAAGCTTTTTCTTTCTTTCTTTTCTTTCAAACTAATGCCACTGACCAGAACTCGGTTTGCCAAAACCAATTTAGATCCACTTTATGATCCCAAAGTGGTGCCAATACTGAACAACAAGATCCATCATATAATATAGATTGCAAACTAAAAATAAGAAGTGCAAAAAGTAAAGATGAGACTTCTCATTAATATTCTAATAAAGGCACTCACTCCAAGGGATACATAGATAATCAACTAAAGGAGATATACTTCCACATGCAAACCAAACTATAATATAATTTCTCTACCACATATATGAATCCACAAAAAAGGTAAAATATGAAAGATAATGGTGGTGATATCGCGACACTCCCCCAAGATTGGAACAAACCAAGGGGATTTCAAACCTGATGACGATTCGCTCCTTCTGTGGTGGTGTTCTTCCAACTCTATCTCCACGGGCTTCTTGCCTTTGTCGTTGGCGGAGGCCATGGTGCTCTAAAATTGAGAAGATTTCCTGACAGAAACAGATTGAAACGAAAATACGACGAAAACAGGATGCACGGACCTTGGGGGATCCGGGGGGTTATATATTATGAAGAATCAATACATAAGGAAGGTTTTGATACGGAAACGAAGCAGAGACGGAGTCTGGGGGTGGAACACCCCCTCAGGCGCGGACAGGTTGGGCCCGATCCTGGGGTGGGTTTGTCCACCCCGGGCTCCGTTTCCTCTTTAGTTTTGTCTCGTAACTTCCCTTATGTGTTAAAAACATAAAAAATATAAAAAGATTGGAGATTCGCAAACCTTTTGTTTTCACCACTCTTTACCTATTTGAAGATGAACTCTGCAGTTTCTGGTGTTTGGTTCTTGATAAATTCTTCTGGAGTCACCATTTGAATGACATCCACTTCTTCATTGTAAGAATCTCCAGAAATATAATGTTTTAGTCTTTGACCATTAACCACCTGTGTTGTGTCATCTTTCAGAGAAGATGATGGCACCGAATCTACACTTCCTTGATAACAAAAGGTCCTTCCCATTTGAGAGTAGTTTCGCAAAAATCTGAGACGAGACCTATACAAAAGAACTTTCTCACCAACATGGAACTCCCTTTTGAGAATTCTCCTATCATGCCATATTTTTACTTTTTCCTTAAAGAGCCTAGCATTTTTGTAAGCTTACCCTCTCCACTCATCTAGACTACTTAAATCGAGCAGTATTTTCTCACCAGCAAGTCTAAAATCTCTATTCAACTCTTTCACTACCCAATAAGCTTTGTGTTCTAATTCTAAAGGCAAGTGACAAGCTTTCCCATAGACCATTTTGTAAGGAGACATCCCCATGGGATTTTTATAAGCAGTTCTATAAGCCCACAAAGCGTCATTCAACTTTTTAGCCCATTTTTTTCTAGATCTATTGACAGTCTTCTGCAAGATAGATTTGATTTCCCTATTGGAAAGTTCTACTTTCCCACTAGTTTGGGGGTGATAAGCTGAAGCTATTATGTGGTTTACGTCATACTTAGCGAGAGTTTTTTAAAACACCCATGAATAAAATGGGAGCCTCCATCAGTCATGAGATATCTGGGTACACCGAACCTAGGAAAAATGACATCTTTGAGTATTTTCAAAGAGGTCTTACCATCGGCACTGCCCATAGGTATGGCTTCTACCCACTTTGTAACATAATCAACAGCAGCAAGAATATGAGTATACCCTTTTGAAGGAGGAAAAGGCCCCATAAAGTCGAATCCCCAACAATCAAAAGGTTCAATAACAAGAGAATAATTCATAGGCATTTCATTGCGTCTAGAGATGTTACCTACTCGTTGGCACTCATCACAGGATAAGATAAACTTCCTTGCATATTTAAAAAGAGTAGGCCAATAAAATCCAGATTGTAAAACCTTCTGTGCAGTCCTATATCCAGCATGATGTCCTCCATAAGCACTGCCATGTCATTTTCTCAATATCTCTTGTTGTTCAAATTCTGGAACACATCTTCTCATAATGCCATGTCGTGGTTGTGGCACGGCAGATGCCATGGGTAGGCTAAAGTATGGGGCCAATGGATGCTAGTGGGATCTGGGGAGGGAAGATGCAACTGTCTCTACTCTCAAGCTGCCAAAGTGATGATCTTTATTTCTCTCTTTTTGGATTACAAGTGCTCCTTGAGTCAGACACAGGACAAGATGAATCTCCCAGCCTAACGGTGCTCAAAGAATCGATCCCTCCTCGTGGTCCAAGCCTCCCTTATAAAGGAGTGCCTTGGGTGCCCTTAGGTCGAACAAGCATATTCGTGGAATATGCTTGTCCCAAATTAGTAGTTCGGCCTCCTTTCCCCGTCGCCCTTCTAATGACTCGCAAGGCTCCAAAGGTTCTCCTCACTGCGTGCCTCGGGCTCCGGGACACACCTCCGTGACCTCCTTCGCCCCTCCGACGCAGGCATCCTTGTCTCTTGTGCTTGGCTCGCCTCGATTCCTTCTAGCCCAGCCTATAGTTTGACCTTGGGCTTCTCCTTCTCCGCAAGCTTCAGATCACTCGGCCTTACCTTGTGTTACTCGCTGCTCTTCACCGCATCAAGATCACTTGGGTAACCCGCCGATTCTCTCATCATTCGGCCGGTAACTACTTGATACATATACGTGGGCTTGCCTCCGCTCATCGGGCCGACATATCCATCATTCTGCCGACTTGGACCGTAACTCGGAAACTAGACGAGGATAGTACCTCTGTCTTTCCCCGTCTCTGACCTACCCGAGGTTAACCCGCCGACATTAGTCCCCGGTGGTGTGGCCTCCAATAGCTTTGGCCGGTTATATCAGTTCATTATATTCGCGATCTTGTTTCCGAGTTATGGCCTCGTCCGAGGTTTCTCATTCCTTTCCTCGCACGCCATGTCCTACGTGTCATCCCATCATTGTTCTTCTAGTTTTAGGTCCTTCTACGTTGCTTCGACAAGCTACAGTGAACCTGACTGCTGCGCCACGCGACGCCGTGTGCCGCTCCTTGGGGATTGTGACGACTTTCTTCGTGTGTGTGGTTGGTGTGGCTCCACTCACCGTCGTATTCGTGCTGCTCCCATGATCTACACGGATAACTGCCACACCCACGATCCCACTTCCCTGTTCATGGCTTGACTATAAAGAGGGGAACTGCGCTCGTGGGATTCATCTTTCCCCTTATCGCTTGCCTCCGTTCTCCTTCTTCCTTTCGCCGGCGTTCTCCTGCAGCTCATTGGCTGCCGCCCGAGCCTCCGCCGGCGAGGATTCCGCCGCTGCTCGCCTTTTCTTGCTCAAGGCTCATGGCTTTGGCGCCGGTGAGTCCTCTCGCCGCCTCTTGCCCGATCTTTCCCTAGATTCATCTCGCTTGCGTGCTCAGCGACGGTTCCTCCGCTTTCTTCGCCATTGTTTTCGGCTAAAGTCTCGACGGGCCTTGCAGTTCTAAACTCCTCCGCCGCTTTTTCCTCCGCGATCTTTCCGGCACATATGTCTAGTTCGTTTAGCGGCGCTCTTGTTGAGGACGACGACGCTGGCGGGCCCGAGCGAGGCTCGTGGTGGCTCTTCACCACGCTACCGTGAGATTGAATGGCTCATCCGGACTCGACGATTCTCGCCGAGGTTTCTTGCCGTTTACGGCAGAATCCTCTCGGATATCGAGAGGGCGGTATGTGGTTTTCATGTCTCACCGCTGCTTTGGTCTCCTCTTAGCGATTTCGCTAGAGAATTCTCGATTACTTCGCCTTCACCGCATCACCTTCCTCTAACGCCATAGCTTCTTTCGCTTTCATCTCCGCTCGGAGGGTTACTTGACCCTGTGGGTCGCTGCATGTCCGGTCAAGTTCTTCCAGATCCGCCCAACGTTGTCCCCGACAAATCTCGCACCCTTCCGAGAAGTTGCTCACCCAATGGGGCGGCTTTATCACACCTCGAGGAAATCCTCGTATCACTGGGTTGGAGTCGTGCAAGAAGTGGCACAAGTCATTCTTCTACGTTAAGAACAGAGGGGCGGAAGACAAGATTCGGCTCCCTCCATTCTCAATTGGCCCACCTTCCAAAGTGAACTGGCTCTACAATCCGAGGAAAACTCACGCCTTGGCCGAGGCCTTCGAGATTCGGCTAAAAGAGTTGATCCGGGCCGGGTTATGCGGCGAAGACCTGATGGCAACTTTTATTAGTAGCCGGATCTGCCCCTTCCAGCAGCGGACCCACAAGCTATGCTATATGAGTGGTCCCCTTGACCCTAACCGAGTCTCGACCGTGGAGCTGGATAACTATCTTATTCATAAGCGCGTCCGAGCTATCTTCAAGACTGAGATGCCTGAGGATTGGTCTTGGGGTTAAAACCATTCACCCGCGATCGTCGCCTCCCGAGGTAAGCTTAATCAAGATTGCTCTATTATTCCACAGTTTTAGAAACTGGTTTACATGATCTCTTTCTCCTCGTCTTGCAGAGGTTCGCAGAGAAGAACGAGGACGCCAAGTTCTCAGCTCCCTTGGCTCATGGACAGAGTACCCCGGATATTGGCGAGCCGGACTCGAGGAGTTCGCCCCTAAGTCGGATCCTGCCCGGCTCGAGCTCGGCAAAACTTCAGCATGAGGAGGAAGGTGATTCGGACGAGGTCCAAATTCTTGAGGTAGCCGCCATGCCTATTTCTTATGCATTTCCGGCTTCTACTTTCCCAATGCTAATCCGGGTCAGGTTCACGACGCCGAGCCTATTGCTTCCCTCCCGTTACCTCAGGGAAGCGCTGGCTCCTGCTAGTGCCTCGAGGCGGTTCCTAAGCGAATGAAGAAATCCTCGAACCCTCCCAGCGCAAGACTATGCCCGGGTCACGGTAAGTTCTTTTGCCTATATTTCTTGTTTCTCTCTTTCTGTTTCTCATACTGACGAATCTTCCTTCTTATTTTTGCAGTGCTCCTCTTTCTGTTAAACCCGGAGGTCCTAGTATGACTAGCCGTCCGATTCGGCCGCCATCTCGATACCAGAATTCCTAGTCCTATTCATCCTGCTTCTCCAATCCGAATGCGTCGCTTCGTCACGCGATCTCCCCGAGACCCTTCCATTGACTGGATTCAAACCAACCCTCCGAAGTCTTCGCCGAGCCCGCCGCCCTTCTATGGGCCCCAGTGCTGCTCATCGAGCCCATCTATTCCGCAGTTTCTCGGACATCCCGACCTCGGCCAAAAGGTCGTTATCCCGCGCCCGCGACCTTATCCTCCGCTGCTCCTAAGGACCCCGCCCTACTTCCGAGGCGCCACTTCTCGCTGATGCCTCTTCTAAGGCAAAAAGCTATTGCCGTCAATACTTCTTCTTCTCGAAGGTCCGGCTCTTCTCACCGAGTATTGCCGACGTCTTGCGTAAGGGAGCTGCGCCTACCAAAGTCCTCGCCGCCATTGCGTCACCATTGCTCTTCATAAGAGCCCTGACCGCTGTGGTCGGACCGCCCGGGTAAAGTTTTAACTCGACAGCTGAAGCGGGAACAACCTTGGAGCACCGGTTGAGTATGCCAATAACTGGAATGTCACTGATCATTTGAGGAAATCCAACAAACCAGCCTTTCATTTTCCGACATCACGCCGTTTTGACCATGCTGCCTTCATCATTGATACCAACAAGATGAATGAGGTAATTATTTTCTAAGTCTTAAATTAATCTTGGATGTTACCATATGCTCTAGTCCCTAAACTTGCAAGGAAATAACTTGTTGTATACTTGGAAGTTTGACTTAAATTTGTTTCTAAGGTTCGTTAATCCGCCATCTAGATCCGAGTTTAGTTGTGTTTTATTCGGACTTGGTTTAGCTTTGAATATCCAGCCATCTAGATCCGAAAGCTTAGCTTGATTCGGATATAATTTAGCTTTGAATATCTAGTTACCTAGATCCGAATTAAGCTTTGCTTGATTCGGATATAATTTAGCTTTGAATATCTAGCCACCTAGATCCAATTAAGCTTTGCTTGATTTGGATCTAATTTAGCTTTGAATATCTAGCCATCTAGATCCGAGTTAAGTCTGCTTGACTCGGATCCGTTTAGCTTTGAATATCTAGCCACCTAGATCGTAATTAAGCTTTGCTTGATTTGGATCTAATTTAGCTTTGAATATCTAGCCATCTAGATCCGAGTTAAGTTCCGCTTGACTCGGATCCGGTTTAGCTTTGAATATCCATCCACCTAGATCCGAGTTAAGTTCGCTGACTGGATCTGTTTAGCTTTGAATATCCACCACCTAGATCCGAGTTAAGTTCGCTTGACTCGGATCTGTTTAGCTTTGAATATCCGATTTAAAGTCAATTAAGCTTTGCTTAATTCGGATTTAATTTAGCTTTACTCGTTGACTTATCATTTTGCCTTATTACGTGTTGCATGACCGCGGATCGCCGAGTTCCGTAGGTTGCTTTTTCGCACCGCAAGTCGGAAGAGAAGTACGAGAAGGTTCTACGCCTGCGGGCAAAGAAGGCTGGTATGTCGATAGTTCCTTTTCCTTATTCCCAACTTTCTCATGTATTCGTCCATGGAATGCCGGCTTACTTCTTGTTGAATAGGTAATATTAATAACCTCAATATTCGCCTTGAAAAGAAGATCAAGAACCTGGAAGGTTAGTTTCCTTTCTATTTTACTCCTTCTCCTTCTTAAGATATATGCTAAGGTTCCTTATTGCATTTGGCTGTGGTAAAGCCGAGTTGCAAGACTTCGCAGTGTCACATCAAGATTGCATGCCCATGCCTAACGTGATGCTGCATTTTTTAGAACAAAATGCAGTTCATTCGGCGCAACTACAAGAAAAAGACGATGAGATAGCTCTCCTATGATCCGAGGTGGATACCCTTAAGCTCTCTCAAAAATCCGAACTAGAGAAGGTTGACCAAGAATTTTCCGAGGAAAAGAATCGGCTGACTCTGGATCTGCAGAAGAACAAACAACTCCTTGAAGCTTCCGAACTCAAAACCCGGGGTTTGAGCGAGGAAATTGCGCGTTTTGAGAAGAGCAAGGCTGATTGGGCCAAAGATCTTCAGATAATGATGAGCTATATTCATCGTAAGCTACTTGGCATGGCCGAATTATATTTTTCTTTTTTGTCCCTGCTACCCTTTGACACGTTCGTGCTTTGCCCAGATCATTTCCCCGAGGCCAAGCCCGTGAGTTCTAAAGCAGTTCTTGCAGCTCATGCGCGCCGAGGTGAACTCACATCGTTGATTCGAATATTCCATGGAGGATTACTTGCTGTTGGTGCCGCAGCTTGGTCCGATGAAAATTATGGGCGAGACTTGGTGCCGCTATCCGAGCTTACCATGTACTCGGCCGAATACCTCGGGGACTCGATATCAACGGTCAAGTTATTGGTGACAAGTGATGGCATCCGAGAGGCGATTGAGTCTTTGGAGAGAATCGGCCGACGCGTCTTTGGTGCCGACATGGCCCTTATCATATCATGTCATGGTATGAAGACATCTCTCTGGACATCCCGAGAAATTTATGCGCCTCACGGGTTGAAGATCCCACTTATCTTGCTCTTTGGCAAGCTCGGCTCCAACTCGTCGAGTACGCCGACGTGCACACTTGGAATGAAGGGCCGAAGTTTTCTCCGCACCCGGATCAGAGGTTGCGGCCGAGGGTGCCTCGGATGATGATTCAGCAGAGCAGGGGAAGGCGAAATGATTCGCCGCATCCGATAGCTCTAGCTCAAGCTCGGACAAGAACGGCGATGCGCGGTCCTCTCCAAAGGTACGGGCATTCTACCGCACGGATCGACGCCTCTGAACAACCTCGGACTGCCAAGTTGCACTGGGTCACGGATGGCGAGGCAACCTCGCCGAGGTCCCTCCTACCTCGGAGTGCCCTTTTGAGCAAGTAGTCGCTTCTCCAACGAACAACGCCTAAGTTATTTCCGATCCTGGTATGCCGGCGTATGATGTAGGCGAAAAAATTTGTTAACTCATTTGTATGATCTGAATTTCTTTTGCCATGTAATCGTTGAGACATTTGGTTAAGTGGATGCTCGTCCAATTCTTGCTTGGCCCTTAATTTCTTGACCTTTTAGGGCTTAACTTTGCTGTTATTTTTATGGTCTTATCCGCATGAGCGTCAATACCTATGATATTGATCTGCTCGAACATGAGTTAACTACTGCTGTGGAAGTATATAGCAATCGCTGGATCGTTGTTTATTGTCCCAAACTTCCTCATGTAAATCAAATTTCAGAGGTAGTATAAAACTGATATGAGTGCGTTAAAGATAAGTTTGAGGTAGCATACGGTAGTCCCCAGTCGCCGCTTTAGATGCAAGTTTAAGTATCAATACGAAATTGATATATCATATGATAGTCCCAGTCACCGCTTTCCGGCACCGAGGTTCATATTCGTAACATGAAAGAAATACAACATACGGCAGTCCCCGAGTTACTGCTCTGGGCGCCAAGGTTCAAGCACGTAACGCGAAAGAAAGAAATATAACATATGGCAGTCCCCGAGTCATTGCTCTGGGTGCCGAGGTTCAAGCATATAACACGAAATAACATAACATATGGCAGTCCCCGAGTAACTGCTCTGGGTGCCGAGGTTCAAACATATAACACGAAATAAATATATCCTAAGGCAGTCCCCGAGTCACTCCTCTGGGTGCCGAGGTTCAAATACATCATTGGATTTTGACCTTGAGATATAATGCTATGAGTAGAATGGCCGAAGTAAAGCCACATTCCAGGGGCGCTTCGTTTCTTCACCAGCTTTTTCTGCCTTGTTCTCTCCAGGGGACTGAGCATCGATCAGATAATATGCATCGTTGTGCAATGCTTTGCTCACAATAAATGGTCCTTCCCATGGGGTGACACTTGTGCATGCCGCCATGCGTTGCACTAGCCGAGGACCAAATCTCCTTCTTTGAATACTCTTGGATTCACTTTCTTGCTGTGATACCGCCGTAAGTTCTGTTGATAAATAGCCGATCGTGATAATGTCAACTCTCGCTTCTTCCAACAGGTCTGACTTTATCTTGCCGAGCTATCTCATTTGTCTCGAGGTTGTGTCTTGAGCAACTCTTGGCGAGTCATATATTATGTCGGTGAGTACGGCCTCGCCCGTACACCGTAAAGAATGGAGTGTAACCTGTTGATCTATTCGAGTAGTCCAAGGCTCCATAACACGGCCGGGATTTCTTCGATCCAACATCCGCCGACCTTTGCAAAGGTTCAACAAGTCGTGGTTTTATTCTGATAGCACCAGTCCATTAGACCTTTCCACTTGTCCATTGGATCTTTGGGTGAGCCACCGAGGCAATATCTAGTCTTATGTGCTTCTCTTGGCAAAATCTAGCAAAGCTCCTTCCGCAAAGTTTGTGCCATTATCCGTAATAATACTATGTGGGTACCCAGATCTCAAGATGATATCCTTGAGAAATTTCACTGGTGCCCATCACACTTTTTAATCGGTTTTACTTCAATCCATTTTGTGAACTTGTCTACCATAACCAACATGTGGGTCATTCCTCCTCGCCGGCTTGAATGGTCCCACCATATCTAGACCCCATACGTAAAATGGCCAAGTGATGGGTATTGTTTTTAACTCGCCGACGGCATATGTATTCTGGCGTATCTCGACATCCATTCATTTCTTAACTAATTCTTTTGCCTCTTTTAACGCCACACAAGAAAATCCATGCCTAAATGCCTTGGCTACTAAAGCGCGAGATGAGGCATGGTGCCCACATTCTCCTTGGTGTATGTCTAGAAGGATTTCCTGACCTTCTGTGGAACTCACGCACTTCTGCAATACGTTTGTGACGCTTCTCTTATATAACTCATTGTTTATGATTGTATAGGCTTTTGCTCTTCTTATGGTTTGTCTAGCTAATACCTCATTACTCGGCAATATCGCGTCTTTTAGGTAAGAAAATATGGGTTGCGCCCATATCGGTGTTACTCTTTCTGCAGTGATCTCACCGCTCATCTCCATGTTTTTCCGACGTATATACCTCGGCTCTCTCCATGATTGTTATTACCTCTTGTCCCCCTCTTTAGGGTTCCGAATCTTCTGGATCTACCTCCATTGGCGGTGATTTTCTGCAGAACTTGCTGGGATAAAGATTGATTCGGATTCCGTGATGGGTTTATTGATGGTTTCTGAGGTGCTCCAGGCAATACCGCGGAATTGATCGGGTTGATCCTAATTTTGACAATGTGCTCAAAGGCGTCATTTTCTCGTGGTATGTGGTGGAATTCACATCCTTCAAAGTATCCACCGATCTTTTGCACATGGAATCAGATAAAGCCATATTAGCATCTAATGCGTCCCAACCGCCGATACTTGTCAGATTACTAGATCCGAGTCACCGTAGCATAGGATTCGCGATACCAATTTCTTTTGCCACTTTTAATCCATGGACTAGTGCTTCATATTCAGCTACATTGTTGGACGCAAGCAAAATGTATTTGCGATACATATTTCAATTGATCTTTTTAGGCGAGGTTAGCACTATCCTGCTCCCAAACCATTCCTTAGTTTGGAACCATCAAAATGCATTGTCCAAGAATTTGGATCTCGCAATGGTGGCTCATCGCACCTCGGCCCAAATCTACGAGGAAGTCGGCGACATGAGATTTGATTGCATCTCTTCTATCAAATTGTGGAGCATACGGTGATAACTCGATCGCCCATTTTGCTATTCGCCACTTGCATCCTTGTTGTTCAATATGTCGCTTATGGGTGCCTCACAGATTACTTTGATGGGGTGCTCAAAGTAATGCTTAAGCTTTTTGCCGACATATATACTCCATAATCCATCTTCTCGATAGTGCGGATAATTCGCTTTGAAGTGGATAATACTTCACTTAGATAATACATCGGCCTCAACCGACTTACCATCTTCAAGTCGCTCCACTACAACCACAAGATTAACTACTCGATTGGTAGCCTACATAGAGTAGCATAGGTTCTTTCGATAATGGAGAAGCTAAAATGGGTGCCGAATTAGCATCTTTTTCAACTCATGAAATGCAAGGTCCGCTCATGAGTCCAAATTAATTTGTCCGACTTTCATCACCGATAAAGTGGCGGTCCTTTTCTCCTAGCCGACATACAAATTGACTAAGCGAGGCTGCATGCCCGTGAATTTTTGTACATCGTTCAAACATCTCGGCAATTCCATTCTTTCTCGCTCTTATCTTTGTTGGATTAGCCTCGATACCTCGGCTAGACACAAGGAAACCGAGTAGTTTTCCACGCACGCCAAATGTGCATTTCTCCGGATTAAGTTTCATTCGAACCTTCTCGTGTTCGAAAGTTTGTCAGATATCTTCTAGCAAGGTTTTGCTCTCCTTAGTTTTGATGACTCATCCACATACACTTGTACATTTTTTCCTATCTGATCATGTAGGCATTTTTGCATGCATCTTTGATATGTTGCTCCTGCATTTCGCAGGCCGAATGGCATTGTGCGATAACAATAAGCCCCGTACGGGGTAATAAATGCAGTCTTTATTTGATCGGCCGGATTTAACTGTATCTGGTGGAAACCAGAATACGCGTCTACAAATGATAACAGCTCACAGCCAGCGGTCGAGTCAATGACTTGGTCTATTCTAGGCAATGGAAAAGGATCTTTCGGACACGCCTTGTTCAGGTTAGTGTAGTCGATACACATTCGCCACACAATGGCTACATTGGGGTCATCTTTTTTCTTTTCTACTAGCACCGGATTTGATAACCAATCCGGATATAGCACCTCCATGATGAACCCGGCTGCGAGGAGCCGAGCTATTTCATCCCCTATTACTTTTCTCCTGTCTTGGGCGGCGGAGAGGTTGCTTCACCGCCTTGCTCCTGGCCCGACGTTAAAGAGTGCTCACCAACTCCTCTAACACCTTGCATCTTGAGTTGACCATGCAAATATGTCCCGATTCTCACGGAGGAAGTTGGTGAGCTCGCTTCCTATTTAGCGTCAAGGCCTGCACTAACAATGAATAAGGCGCCTGGAATTGCTCATCAATCTGAAATTTCTTCGCCTCTTTGGTTGGTCAAAAGAAACACGCCATGAGGGTTGGCCGGCATGT
The DNA here is from genome assembly GCA_030063025.1 of Avena longiglumis. NCBI lineage: Eukaryota > Viridiplantae > Streptophyta > Magnoliopsida > Poales > Poaceae > Avena > Avena longiglumis. The sequence continues at coordinate 35,421,959 of CP125974.1, forward strand.
TTAATTAACTTTGTTGATCGAGGGCTGCTACCTCCTGAATCCTTCTTTTCTCTTGCTATAACCAATGACTTACCAAATTTGACCCGGCCGAAGCACACCCATTGACTTCTTGTAATCCTCCTGAATCATATCACCCTTGTGGTCCGGTAACTTCATCTTTAGATAACTTATATGACAATCGCTCATGAATTTGGCGGTCAAGGGCCGTCCGAGTAGAGCATGATAACAACTTTCCAGATCCACCACTTCAAATTCTAAGTTTTCTGCTCTGCAGTTATCTCTTGTACCGAATAACACGTCCACTCGGACTTTACCGATGGGCTCACATGAAAGCCCTGGCACTATCCCATGGAAAGTTGTCCTTGTGGACTGCAGCATATTCTGCGATATTCCGAGTTTATGCATTGTAACACCCTCATGAATCGGACCTATGCAAGTTTTAGCAAAATTCGCCAAACCCGCATAGAAACGATTCAAAGGTGCCCACCAGGCACTTTCGTGCGGGTGGAAAGCAAAGTAATAACATTACACAACAGTCCTCGATGGGACCCACAGAACAGATATATATAACAGCGACTCCAGGAGTCAAGAATACAAATATACGGTACAAAGATCCAAAACACCTTGAAAACGATGGGGCGTCCGACTACGGACAAGATGCAAATGGGGCTAAGAGCCCTGAAGAATAACCAATGGCGTCCATAACCCTGCCCAGGCCAAGCCGGAAGGGTATCCCTGCTAACGGCGTCGATCTCAAAACCTGCTTAAACAAAGGGGTGCCGACAAAGGGCAAAGGAAATGAGGCGTCCAAGATCGAGGCCAAGACACGGCGAGGCTAGAATTGGCGGTCCTCGCCTACATAGGTATGGTGGACTCAAGCGGCAGAAAGATGCGCTAAACAACCTATAGAGACTCGATACAATCAAGCGGCAATCGAGAGGGATAAGAATGACCTAACCGGATCCAACCTGCTATCCAAACAAACCCATCCTGGTGTTTCCCTCGAGACCAAATGAGGAAGTCAACCGAGGAACTCACAGGTTAGCGCTTTTACTTATTCGTTATAGTTATGCACTTTACTAGTCAAGTTTAGATAATCCTCCCGATAAAGTAAGCAATGGGCACTTTTAGTTAATCATTCCGTTGTAGTGGCAGACTTACTAGTCGATACATTTAACATGAGATAACCCATAACCCGAGTTGTTGGTACTTTTAATCGCCCAATTCCGCTGTAGTTGCCATACTTTCTAGTCAGTACAATGGTCGCAAGCGACAAGCCAAACAAGCAATTGTAAGGTATTAATTAGTCATTCCATTATAGTGAAGCTGATTACTAGTCATTATAAGTCAAATTTATAGCAATAAACTTTAGTTATGCTTGTCTATGATCGAGATATCAGGTTCAAGTCGTCCATATCCGCGACACGGCTTTCAAAAGTTTTACCGGCCGGGTGCACCAATAGCAACACACGCCGATCAACCTCGAAAACCAAATCAAAACCCAACGAGGCTTTCACGACCAACAATCACAGATTCAGAATATTTGGGCCACCCTTAAGTAGATCCCGCAAAAGCTAATGACTCGACGGCCTCAAGGTTTGGGTGGACGCTAAACGATCGGGAACCCGAAAGTGTGGCTGGGCTTGTCGACATCACAGAACGTGTCCCGATCCTAAATAAAGATAAAGTGCTCCTCGCATAATTTAAATACGTAAAAGTAGCATGGCATAAGTACAGATCAGAATAAAACCTCAAACTAGTTTGTGGCCCAAGAAATAAGACTAAATCAAGCTCGCTCTGGGGTCCCATATACCTCCGGATGTGGATAGCGCAAAAATCAAGGAATTATCAAGTACCTGGGTCTTACGGGACACAAGTGGGCGTCGAAACCAAATATTTTCTATCACCCACCGATGCCTCTGCTTATTCAATTTTAGTTGTTAAACAGAAATTAAAGTGACGATAAGTAAAACTAGAATCATCTCCAACATCAACATGCGGCAATACATCAACAACTGTGGCATTTGACAACACGCGACAACACTTGAGCAAGCGACTATGACACGCAAGTCCAACTATCTACCAAACAACAGGTAATAGGATGTGTCCAAGGCAAATATACGGCTGCAGGGGAGATCAAAGGGTACGAAAACTAGAGCATCGCAACACAGATAGCAATAGATCAACAGGAGGGAATAAAGACTATAAAAGTAAGATAGGTAGAAAGAGGGAGATGCTCGCCTGAAAACATTGTCGAAGGTTCAACCGAAGATCGGGCGGCTCACATCAACTCACCGGCCTTATCCGCGAAGAAGCAAAACACTAGAACAACACCGGATGCAATATTTAATACAACGGAAGAAGATCGGCATGATGCATGTATGATGCATGGCATGGCAAGGTGCGATGCAATTAGGTCAGATTAGGCGGAACCGGGGTTCCGACAATTAATCAAGTGGTTCAAGTTGTTTATCTACCCCGCAATTTAAATGTTGTTTTACATGGTAGAAGATAGCAACGGGTTCGCTACACAAATTTAAATGAGGCTGATATGAGACTAGATTTGCCCGCATATGGGCCCCATATTTAATTATTAGGTGAAACGGCATACGGCCCCCAAACCACAGATATGCATGCGGGTATGACAATTCAATATGCAACAAGTTGTTATTAGATTGCAAGATAGGGTGTCGGGAAGGGGTTCACACATTGAGGCTCGACGATCTTGGGGTTCCGGGGTTCGGGGTTCGACAGGGTCCAGGGTCCGGTCTCGGGGTTCAGGGTGCGACGGTTCGGTCTCGGCGAGAGCGTTCTCGGGTTACTGGGTAGAACTTGGCGCGTCCGGGTGCGGGACTTGGGTCGGTGTCGGGGCGCATCGGACTCTACTGGGTCGGTGCCGTTCTTGTCGTCGTGCCGATCTTGTCGGGTTCGCGCCATCGAGTCGGTCTTGGCCTTCGGGGTGAGGGACTTGGCATCCTCGAGGAGCACTTGTCGCACAGGGTTTCGTTGTCCGGGGAAGTACTTGTCGTTCCATGGAGATCTTGGAGGCTTCGGAGGGTTTGAAGATCGGACCTCGGATCCACGAGGGAGAGAACGCCGTGTTCGGTCTTCGAGTTCCGGGAGCAAGCGCTAGGGTTCGTGTGGCGATCATGACGTTCCGGGGGTACTTGTCGCACCGGTCCTCGGTCCTGTTCGCAGAGACTTGGTGTTCTAGCTCTGTTGCCTTGGTTCCCGTAAGGAAGATCTTGTCGAGCATCCGAGTTTCTGGGCGATCTGGCAAGTCGACGCCAACGATCTTGTTTCCATGTTGAAGCACTCTTCATACACATCTTGGTCAATGTCGAACTTGAGTCGGTGCCGAAGGACTTGGTGGGGAGGCTCCTGGCAGCGGACGCACGCCCAGGGCCCGCAGGCGGAGGCGGGGAAGGACGCGGGGTTGAGGCCGACGAGGCGCCGGGACGCGCGGCCGCGGCTGCATTTTGAGCGAGAGGAGAGGGTCCACCGGGTTCGATGCGGCGTCACGGGCGCTGAGGCGACGGAGGCGGGCGCCGGCCCCTGACGGCGCTGTGACGCTTAGCCAGGAGGGCGGCCCGCTGCAGGCGTGCCGGGTGGACTACGAGGCGGGCCAGCGAGGCAAGGCAGAGGCTGGCGGAGCTCATGGAGGGGAGGTGGAGGCCGGGGCGGCGCTAGGAGGTTGGGGCAGCGGCACCGGCGAGGAAGGGAGGACCTCGCGGCGGCCCGGCCGGTGGCGCGGTGGTGGAGGATGGCGGGGTCAGCGGGCTCTGCCAGAGCTGCGAGCGCGGGCGTCAGGGAGGAGCCGGCGGATCGAGGCCCAGGCTCGCGGGATCGCGCGGCGCGCGCTGGAAGGCGGCGGACAGGATCGAGACGGCCACCCATGGGGCAGGCGCGGCAGTGGGGAGCTAGCGGTCTTTGCCGCGGTGGAGGCGGGCGGCGGGCAGGGGCGGGAGAAGAAGATGCGTGGGGAGGCGTGCGCGGGTGGGCCAGGGGTGGGGGTCCGCGCGGTAGGTGGGGTTGACTGGGTGCATGCGGGCCGCTGCGCAGGCGTAGCGTGGTGGGTGGTTGGAGCTCGCGCTGGGACCGCGGGGGGGCGGTGGTGGCAAAGGTCAGCGTGGGGCCCGCGTGGTCAGGCCGGGCGCTGGGCGCCGGCGGCGGGCCGCGCGCGGCCGGGCGTGCTGCCAGGGGGCGGTCCCATGCAGAGGGAGGTGGCCGGGAGGAAAGTTGAGTGGAGAGTGGGGCCAGGGTGGGGCCCTGTTGTCGGTGGGGAGAGAGAGGGAGGGTAGATTAGGTGTAGGTAGCTGTAGGATTTAAAGGGATGGACCGATTTTTAACCTGGGGGTGGTCGTTCGGGTCGATCTGGCCCGTTCGGCTGCCCCCACTAAAATAATATAATTTTTTTTATTTAATTTAATTGGGCCGTTTGCAACCCGATAGCAACAAAACAAAATATTCCGGCGACCCGGATTTGATGTTTGAATCCAGAGGAGGCGTTTGGAAAACAAAACATGCTTTGCGAGAATAGTTTTATGCAAACAATGCATGATGATGACGATGCAATGCACAAATTCAACGCGATTTTCTAGTAGTGGTTTTGCGGGATGCCACATGCATGGTATCTTTGTACATGATGTTGATACTGCTCCCATTGTCGATGAGTACTTTTGAAAATTTTACATTGATGCTTGGTCCAACAAATGTCGGATCCAACACAAGTGCATATGATCCTGGACTCGGCATTATTCCGGGTGGTCTTTCATGCTCGTGTCACCTCCGATCCGACCATGGCTGGTATCTTGCACCGCCGCAGACAACTGCATTCACTTCCATATGCCGGCGCTGCACACTTTGCTTGTCCTGCTGTTCTGTTGTGAACACACAATAAGACTGGTGATGTTCCCTGTAATCATTACGTCTAGTATTTGCCGGGTTCATCCTTCCGTCCTGGCCCTGGTTCATTACTTGATGCACTGCATCCCTCCGATCCGAGTTATCGTACCTAGGGGGAGGAGGCGGTAGCATCAGTTGCCGTGTATTTGCTCCAGTTAATTGCGCCGATGTCATTGCTGCACTGATGGGGAGCTCGAACTCCCGCTTGGGTTCCCATCGCATTTTTCATCCGAGCACATTGGCGGGTTGTATGATTGGCTGGTCTCGATGGGTTTGACGTGAAATTTGCACCGATCTAACATGGATTCAATGTATACTTCGCCTCTCTTGCCATTGCTTCTTTTGCTCTAGGGTCCATTGCCTTTTTCCTCATTTCTTGATGTCCACCGTTGAGGTCCATTTTTCGTTGAGTTGCTCCGTGACTCGGTGATCTTGTGCTATCACGCCACCGGGCCGAATTATATCTATAATCCCTCTCCTCTCTTCTTCTTCCTATGAAATCACGCTGGATGACCCGGCCAATTCTCTGCATCGTCCTGTTGCTCACGATGATCTCGCCGACATTAATTCCGGTTGGGTCGCCCAATGCATAGGAGTCTCCGCTATTTCGATAGTTTCGCCAAAGGTGGTTGGCATATCTTTGCAGTGCTGCCACAACACCGGGCATAACGGCATTTGCGCCAACCAAGCGATTGCTTGCGATTCGATAACTCCTCACATGAGTTTCTCAGTTACACCATCGAGTTAAAAACTCTCTATCCGTTTCATTCGCCTCGCTTGCACATGGCTAGTGTTGTGGTCTATTTGGTCTCTTGTATGTGCCGGTAAAGTTGTCGACAAACATTTCTTCAAATCTAACCAAGAGTTGATATCGCCACCGGTTGATTATTCAACCATACCACAGCTGGTCCTTCCAACATCTGGGACATACATACCGCATGCCCATCTTAGGTTGCCACCGCTATCTTCACGCCGTGGCATAATCAATCAACCATCTTGTGGCTTGGTACTTCCATTACGCTTTTGTGCCTCTTGCCAACTCGAAAATTCGGACCGTGGTTCGCCCATGATCCGTGGTCCAAAACATGTCGGACTGGTGGACCTTGCTCTTCCAACAACTCGGACCGATAGCCGATCCAACTTTACTCTTGCATCATTTGTTGGCAGATCTCTGGTGATTCTATCCCCAGTATCCCATAGTGATTGTTTCCACTGGTTTATGATTCCACCTCGGAATATCCATCATTATACCTTTCATTCATCTCGATTGTGGCGAGCTGGCCTCACTTCTCTTTCCCGCCGAGGCTCATGTCTTGGTTGGGTTGGCACTTCTTCTCTCCTTACTTTGGCCGGGTTTGGTTTCATGATTATCTCTTGCGGGTTCTCTCCTGCCGAGATCCCCATTGCCTCGCCGCCGTTCTTTTCCATACTACCGTGGTTTCTCCCATCGTTACCTCGCTTGCATTGCCTCTGTTCTCATTTGCCTTTCCAGCTATTGCCGGGTCATATGGAACAATTTGCTTGTTCCTCTTCCCCGAGGTTACCGCTTCTTTCGAGCGTTGTTTCGGTGAAGATGTTACCGCCATGGATAAAGCAGTGCTTTCAAATGAACCATCCGCCAAGCCCCGGTCTTCTTTGGGTTAGTTCTAGTATTTCCTCATTTTGCTGGTTCGATGCGCACCAACTCATTCACTCTTTCTTGTTGTTTCGCCGAGCTTCCCTAACCCCTCTAATTCCAATGTCGCGACATTTGCCGCCTGTGTTTTTCGCCGGCATCATTTTCAAGAACCCAAATCACCGACTCCTGCTGAGCTTCATGCTCTTTGTTAATGTCATTCATGAGGTTCTTCCTCTTAACCTTAGTTCGTCCACCCGCCGGGTGCGATATCAACTTATTAGCTTTTGCATATTCTCTCGTGGTCCTGTTCAAGGATTCCCGCAGAAATACATTTTTGGCCTCTACCAAGACCTTTTGCCCTGGTTTCTTCTAACTCGTCGAGCATTTGCCGGATCAAGTATCGGCGCTACAGGTGTGGTTAAGTTTTCTATAGTCGCCTGAAGAATGTTCTCTGGTCTTTCCAGAGGTGGCCCTCTCACTCTTGGTGCCTTTGGGGTGGTGTCATGCAGCTCGGCCGGGTTTGTCACTGGCGGAATTACCTTAGCGGTTTGCAGTGTGGTCTGCTTGGGTGCGCCCTGTGCACCTACGGCGGGTTCTCTGCTTGATCCGGCTACTGCTGCTCCCGCTGAGCTCCTGCTGCGACCATCACCTCGACGCTGCCTGCAAGATGCTCTCCTGATGGACGGCTCGCCGCGCTTCGAGGTGGCTCTCCTGCAACAACAACCTGGTGAGGATAAATGCCGGTGACGTCGACGCCGACGTAGACCCTGTGCTCGCCAGCCGATGAAGATCCCGCTGCGCTGGGAGTTTCCCTCCCTCGCATTGTCTCCGACATAGTCGCAGAGACCAAATCTCGACCAAGCCGAAACAACGCTGGCCGGTGTTGATGAAGTTTCCGTCCGGATCACAACTCACTTAGCAGCACCGCCGCCCCACTTGCCAAGCTTAACCGCGTGGTTGTGGCACGGCAGATGCCATGGGTAGGCTAAAGTATGGGGCCAATGGATGCTAGTGGGATCTGGGGAGGGAAGATGCAACTGTCTCTACTCTCAAGCTGCCAAAGTGATGATCTTTATTTCTCTCTTTTTGGATTACAAGTGCTCCTTGAGTGCATGGGGACAAGATGAATCTCCCAGCCTAACGGTGCTCAAAGAATCGATCCTCCTCGTGGTCCAAGCCTCCCTTATAAAGGAGTGCCTTGGGTGCCCTTAGGTCGACGAGGCAAGCATATTCGTGGAATATGCTTGTCCCAAATTAGTAGTTCGGGACCTCCTTCCCTGTCACCCTTCTAATGACGACAAGGCTCCGTGGCCCCTCTCCTGCGTGCCTCGGCTCCGTGACTGCCACCTCCGTGACCTCCTTACGCCCCTCCGACTCTGGCATCCTTGTCTCAGTGCTTGGCTCTGCTCCGATTCCTTCTAGCCCGCAGCTATAGTTTGACCTTGGCTTCTCCTTCTCCGCAAGCTTCAGATCACCGGCCTTACCTTGTGTTACTCGGCTCTTCACCGCATCAAGATCACTTGGGTAACCCGCCGATTCTCTCACCGCTCACCGGCCGGTAACTACTTGATACATATACGTGGGCTTCTTTCCGCTCATCGGCCGACATATCCATGATTCTACGACTTAGATCAGAACTTGAAACTAGACGGGGATAGTACCTCTGTCTTTCCCCGTCTCTGACCTACCCGAGGTTAACCCCCCGACATGCCATCTACTCCTTCCTTATATAGGTGTGGGTCATCCAAAAAATAATGCCTTAGATCATAGAAGAATTTCCTTCTTTGTTGGGCTGTAAAGGTTGGAGGCAAATACTTGGAAACAATAAAGTTAGCATAATCAGCATACCAAGGATTCTCATGTGGACTTACCATTATTGCAGCTAACTTATCATTTGGAAAATTATCATTAACATGCAAAGGGTCAAAAGAAATGTTTTCCAAACGAGATAAATTATCAGCAACAGGATTATCAGCACCTTTCCTATCCACAATATGCAGATCAAACTCTTGCAAAAGCAACACCCACCTTATAAGCCTAGGCTTAGCGTCCTTCTTTGTCATAAGGTACTTAATAGCTACATGGTCAATATGAATAGTAACCTTAGAATCAACAATATAAGGTCTAAACTTATCACAAGCAAATATTACAGCCAAGAACTCTTTTTCAGTAGTAGCATAATTTTTTTGAGCAGCATCTAGAGTCTTGCTAGCATAATGAATAACATTCAGCTTCTTGTCAACACGTTGTGCAAGGACAACACCCACAACAAAGTCACTAGCATCACACATGATTTCAAAAGGTAAACTCCAATCAGGTGGTTGGACTATAGGAGAAGTTGTTAAAGCTTTCTTCAAAGTTTCAAAAGCTTCCTTATAATCATCATCAAAAACAAAAGGTACATCTTTTTGAAGAAGATTAGTAAGGGGCTTTGAAATTTTGTTGAAAGCTTTAATAAATCTCCTATAGAAACCAACATGACCAAGGATACTACGAATACCTTTGATATCCCTAGGACAAGGCATCTTCTCAATTGCTTCAATTTTGGCTCTGTCAACTTCAATACCTCTTTCAGAGATGTTATGTCCAAGAACAATTCCTTCAAAAACCATGAAATGACATTTCTCCCAGTTAAGAACAAGGTTTGTTTCTTCACATCTCTACAAAACTTTATCAAGGTTGTGCAAACAGTTATCAAAAGAAGTTCCATAGATGAAAAAATAGTCCATGAAAACCTCCATAACTTCTTCACAAAAACCATGAAAGATAGCAGACATACATCTCTGAAAGGTAGAAGGAGCATTACATAAACCAAAAGGCATACGCCTATAAGCATAAGTACCATAGGGACAAGTGAAAGTGGTTTTCTCCTGGTCCTGTGCTTTCACAACGATTTGAGAAAACCCAGAATAACCATCAAGAAAGCAAAAGTGAGTCTTTTTGGACAGCCTCTCAAGCATTTGGGCAAAGGATAATTATATTTCTTAGTAACTTTATTAATCTTTCTAAAATCAATGCACATTCTATACCCAACTACTATTCTCTGGGGTATAAGCTCATTATCCTCATTAGGCACAACAATAATTCCTGCTTTCTTGGGAACACAATGAACATGGCTAACCCATTGACTATCAGCGGTAGGATAAATAATACCACCACCAAGGAGTTTTAATACCTCATTTCTTACCACTTCCTTCATTTTAGGATTTAAACGGCGCTGGTGCTCAACAACTAGTTTCGCATCAGGCTCAATATTAATAGCATGCTGACATATAGTGGGAGAAATTCCTTTTAAATCATCAAGAGTATAACCCATAGCTTCTTGGTGCTTCTTTAATACCTCCAATAGCCTTTCTTCTTCATTTCCTGAAAGTTTAGAACTAATAATAACAAGATATATCTTCTTATCATCAAGATAAACATATTTAAGATCATCAGGTAAAGGTTTTAATTCAAAAACAGGATCTCCTTTGGGTGGTAGTGTGGTACCCAAATCTTCCACAGGTAAATTATGCTTAAGTAACTCAGGCTAACAAAGGAAAACCTCATCAATCTCATCTATTTCCTTCATAAAGGCATCACTTTCATGATCTTCCATGAACTGCTGCACAACATTGTTAGGAGCAACAGAAATAGAAGACATTTGTTCAACCTTGAAATCCTCATCAGGTAATTCATTTTCATAAGGGGTTTTGGAAAATTTGAAAAAATTAAACTCATAAGATTCTCCAGCAAACTTAGTCAAAACTTTTTCCTTCCTACAATCTATGATAGCCCCACAAGTATTAAGGAAGGGTCTACCAAAGATGATATGATAGGTTTTACTAGCTTCTTTACCAAGTACTAGAAAATCAGCAGGATATTTAATCTTACCACAAAGGACATCAACATCTCTTACAATACCAATGGGGCAAACTTGATCTCTATTGGCAAGGTGAATAACCACATCAATGTCTTCAAGCTCACAAGGACCAATCTCATGCATAATTTCCCTGTAAAGCTCATAAGAAATAGCACTAGAACTAGCACCAATATCACATAAACCATAGTAGCAATGATCACCAATTTTAATAGAGAGCACATGAACACTAGCTTTTCTAGCCTTACTAGGATGAGAGATAATATTAGAAGCATCTTCACAGAAGACAATATACTCATCCTCTATATTTCTAGTGACAAGATCTTTCACAATAGCTACTACAGAAGACAATATACTCATCCTCTATAATAATTATCCTGGCTCATCGGAACCTACGGTTTTCTTTGCGCTTTTACTAACCACATTAGCCAAAATAGAGTGCTCCCTTACCTTGGAAGGAAAAGGGATCTTCTCAACATAAGGTTCATGCAAAATAGGATCAACAGTACAAACCTCTACACTGGCAGGAACGTGGGTAACAATGTCTTTATAAGGAGCATGGTACTTGTCCCACTCTTTCTTGGGAATCTCAATATAAGAGGCAAAAGCATTAAAACATTCTGCAAGAACTCGAGGATCAAGGCCAAACTTATTGCTAATATCACGGAAGTTATTAGTTCCCATAAAAGATTTAATGCACTCATAATCATAGTTTATACCTGACTTTCTTCCTTTGTCATTCTCCCAAGCCTCGGTATTATCTTGAATACGGTCTAGGAGATCCCATTTAACTTCTTCCTTCATACTTGTGAATGATCCAGCACACGAGGCATCTAGTAAACCTTTATCCTAAAGAGAAAGCCTAGCATAAAAGTTATTGAGAATAATACTGTTTGTGAGTTCATGAATAGGACATTTAAGCATTAGCAACTTGAATATCCCCCAAGCTTGAGCTGTACTTTCTCCATCAAGAGGCCAAAAATTATATATAAGACTTCTATCCTTTTGGATTTCAATTGGAGGATAAAATTTAGAGTAAAAGAGAGATGCCATCTCCTCCCATTCCATGGATTGTCCATTCTTCAACAGCTTATACCATGCCTCAGCTCTCTCTTTCAAGGATATGGAGAGTAACTTCTTCAATTGCTCACCGTGATACCGCACACTTAAACAACCCGCATAATTCATGGATATAAAGCAGTGATCACCGTGATGGATGGCCCATCCCCAAAATAATAATTATCCATGTCACGATTAACAATACTCGCAGGTATCTTAAAAGGATCTATCTCAACAGGTGGTGGTTCATCTACTACCATAGAAGTGGTAGTACTTTTCCCAAACATAAAACCAAGTGGTTTATTCATATTGGAAACAAAGTAACAAGCAAGAATAAAAGCAATACTATAGTAAAAGTTTCTACCAGTTCCACTCTTCAATAGCGCTTCACTCCCAAGAACGGCGCCTTTAAAATAGTCCCGATGACCCACAAGTATAGGGGGTGTATCGTAGTACTTTCGATAAATAGGAGTGTCGATCCCAACGAGGAGCAGAAGGTGCTGAATAGTGGTATGGAGCAGGAAATCCCTGTTAATACTTAGCAAACAGATTTTTAGTGGTTTTCTGACAAAGCAACAAAACAAATAGCAAGTAACGAACAAACAGAGCAAGTGGCCCAATCCTTTCTTAACAAAGGACAAGCCGGTGGAAATACTTATAAGGACCAAACGTTCTCGAGGACACATGGGAATTCTGTCAAGTGCTTTACCGCAAATAGTCGAGTACTCTTCTTTGGTGTTTGTAAGTGTTGTGTGGTGAACTCGTGCTAACATACCGCCCTTCCTATTACTAATGCATACTTGTGATTAAACCCGCAAACATCCAGAACTATAGGAAAGTAATAAAGATATAAATCTAACCACAGTTTAAACTCGAGATCCTACGCCCTTGTGCAAAGGTGTCCTAACGGGGTTCATGTTTCGCCACTCCAAAGAACCCACAATTAGCAGCCAAATACACAATGCATCCCCTAGGCCCATAAATGGTGAAGTATCATGTAGACGCTCACATGACACCACTAGAAGAATAGCACCACAACTTAAATACTAAACCATTGAATAATAACTCAAAGACAGATTCACTACTAACAACATGACTTCGCCATGTCCTCAAGAACTAAACAACTACTCACAAGACATCATATGGATCAAGATCAAAGATGATATGATAATGGATAACAATCGAACATAAACAATAATCCAATGGTTCCACCTACAAGCATCAACTACAATAGTAATTAACATCGAAAGTTTCCCTAATGAACTAAGCAATATCCAACACAATTGTTACAATGACGGAGTGATGATGATGGTGCCGGAGGAGATGATGGTGTGGATGATGATGATGATGATCCCGAAGCCTAGCTTGATGACGATGTTGATGGCGAAGGTCTCCTCTTTGGGAAGGAATTCCTACAGAATTTGTCTCACGGAGATCTTTCTCTCGGTGTTTTCCTCCCGTGAGGCGAAGTCTATCTGTGGTCGCCTAGTGTTAGGTTCCATAAGGAAGATATACGGGCTGAGTGAGGCCGAGGTCGGTGGGCCAAACCCACCCAGGCGCGGGTCGTGGCCCGCTTAGGGGGTGGGCCCCTGCCCCCTTCGCTCCTTCTATCTTCCTTCGTCTTTCAGTAAAATAATACGTTTCCATATTTTTCTGGTATTTTTCCGATCTTCGTGAAATTACACCGAAACGCCATATTTTCCATCAGAATCCAGACTCCGGCAGTCCATCCTACAGGAATCATCCAACATGCATAAACATACAAAAATCCATAAGTGATACCTCATAATAAGACAAATATCTATGAATAGAGGTAAATTTTGATATAGAATGGTGATGCAAATTGGGCGTATCAATGAGTGGGGAATTGGCTTACATAATTCTTATATAGGAGGTAGATTCTTCACTTCTTCAGCTCTAATACCTTTATCCTTTAGACACTTCTTAGCTTCCTTCATCACTTCATCATTTAATGCAATAACTCCCCTCTTCTTTGTTATTGGTGCTGGAATTGGTTCAGGCATAACTAGTTCAGGAGTAATAGGCTCAGGTGTATTCAACTCAGTTGAAGTCCAATCATCATAATTCTTGCTTATCTTGTTCATTAATTCTTCATCGTCTGTAGGAGTCCTTTTCCTGAAAACACAATCAGAAAAGCTATCTAGGTAGGTCCTAGAATCATCAGTTAGTCCATTATAATAAATATCGAGAAGCTCATTCTGAGGTAATGGACATCCAGGATATGCATGCTCCATGACTCAGGCAATTTCTCTTCTTCTCCCTGTTTAAAATAAAAAAGTATCTGCAAAGCAGCATGTCTAGCACTGAGAGGAAAATATTTATGGAAGAAAGAAGCAATCAAGCAATCAGGGCTATCAATGGAACCAGGAGGTAATCTATTAAACCAAGCCCTAGCTTCTCCTTTTAGTAAAAAGGGAAGATCTTAGCAACAAAGTACTTGCGCATTTTAAAATCATCAGAGAACAAAGCACTCATAGTAGAAAGCTTATTCATATAAGCCACATCACTCTCATTTTCAGTACCACAAAAATGTTCTTTCTCAACAATATCTAAATAAGATAAATCAAGAGAGAAATCATAATCGTTATCTTTAATATCTATGGGAGTGGTGGCAAACTTAGGATCATAGGACTTCTTAGGCATAATAGTACGTTTAGCAAGGAGACTCTTAATAGCACTAGCACCATGTGTGTTTAGGCACTCTTCAACAAATTCATCAGTGAGCTCAATGTAACTATCATTAATATCATAACTCTCACTAGACTTAGGTGGGCTAACAGGTGTAACAGTGTATTCACTATGAGTTTTGGTATTTCCTAGACTAGCCATAGTAGCATCTAGAAAAGGACCTAATGAACCACTCGCATCAAGCACAGTAGAAGTAACATCATGAGTATTAAAAGCAGTTTCATACTCAACAGTAGTAGCAGTGTGTGTAGCATGAGTATGTGGTGGTGGTATGACAAGCTTACTTATAACATACGGTGAATCAAGAGAAACAAAGGTGTTTAGGACTGTACCTCTTCTTGTAGTGGATGGTAAAATAGGGAACTTTCTATCACGATACTTCCCCATGATGAAAGGAGTAGAAGTGAACAATAATAGATCCAAGTGAACTTACAAATAAAGCTATGCTCCCCGGCAACGATGCCAGAAAATAGTCTTGATGACCCACAAGTGTAGGGGATCACAACAGTCTTCGCGGGTAGTATTACCCAATTTATTGATTCGACACAAGGGGAGCCAAAGAATACTTGCAAGCCTTAACAACTGAGTTATCGGCTCAACAAGACTGAAATAGTTCTTGCTCATAGAAGTTTATCAAGAGCAACAGCTTGTAGTAGCAACAACAGAGTAAACAGAGCAATAGTAACAAAGAATTGTAATGAGGATTCGAAAGAGGTATAGGGATGGATGGACGGCGTTGTTGGGATATGCTATATGGGTATCCTCGTAGCATGTCACCCATCCGAATAACCCGGTGGCCCACCAGTAGCATGGCCAATGGCCCGTCATGCCCAGCTTAGATGGATCCGTATGGAGGCCCATGCCGATAAAGGAAGGCTACGGTGGAGTCACCAAGATACCCGGAGCCTTGGAGTGCAAGATACACAAGACTAGTAATAGACGGTAGGACTCAGAACTTGTCCGGCTAGGACTTTTCCCTCAGAACCCTAGGACCAGAGACAATATTAGTCGGCGATGGGCCCTTTAGTGCACAATCTCTGCATAATTAGCATAGATTCGCACAACCTCGCACAAATAACCAATCCCTGTAACTCCCGTATTGATGTCTTTATAGTGATTTATAGCGGAGTAGGATGTAACACCTCAGGTCGGACCTATGCAAGTTTGGGCAAAATTCACCAAACCCGCATAGAAACGATTCAAAGGTGCCCACCGCACTTTCGGGTGGAAAACCAGTAATAACATTACACAACATTCTCGATGGGACCCACCAGATATATATATATAACAGCGACTCAAGGAGTCAAGAATATGAATATAATATACAAGATCCAAATCACCTCGAACGGTAGAGCGTCCGACTACGGACAAGAAGCAAATGGGGCTAGAGCCTCAAGAATAACCAATGGCGCCCATAACCCCGGAGCCAAAAGGTTTAAGGGTAACCCGCTAACGGCCGATCTCAAAACCTGCTTAAACAAAAAAGGGTGCCGACAAAGGCAAAGGAAAAAGAAGGCCAAGATCGAGGCCAAGACACCTGCGAGGCTAGAATTGCGGTCCCCGCCACATAGGTATGGTGGATCAAGCGTGAAGGCAAAAGATGCACTAAACAACCTATAGAGACTCGATACAACCGGATATCGAGAGGGGTGAGAATGACCTATCCGGATCCAACTCGGTTAACACCAAACAAACCTATCCTGGTGTTTCTCGAGACCAAAACGAGAAGTCAACCGAGGAACTCACACCGCTGGCGGTTTATTTATTCACATCGTGGCGCAATTACTAGTCGTTTAGATAATCATCCCGATAAAGTAAACAGGGTACTTTTAGTTAACCATCTG